>JAPKLY010000660.1:26332-75122 GCA_026898435.1 Prunella vulgaris
CCTGAATCATATAAGTCCAAAGCAAAAGGTTATTTATGCTATGGGACAAGAGACAAAGAGAATGTCAGTAAGACTTCATTAAGACACACGTTCAGACTGAGTTATTAACAAGAGACTCAGAGTATTGAATGTACGAGGAAGGACAAATGTCTGAAAGTCAACTAGCCGTTAGAACGGAGAGCCAATGATCTTTCGACATGTATGTTCGGAGTCTGCGCAGCATTTAATGCGGCATTTAATGCGTCTCAAAAGTTGCAGGTGATGTGACAACTTGCCAGAATAAGCATGGCGGTTAGGCCAAACAGTATTTCTAGCCTGCAATCTACCTAAAATAGGAAAGATTTGATTTGATCTCCTCCAACGGATCTATTTTGAATCTTGCCTATAAATATGGAGAGCCTTGCACCCATTCAAGGCTAACGGGAAATTTCCAAGAGAAAGCTCTCAAGAATCCAAGCATTCAAAGCATACTATAAACAACACTCTGCAATTAAATTTCCCTAGTGTTGTAGTAGGATTCACTCTGTATTTTGCTTAGATCGATAGCTCTATTATTTAGCATTGTTTTGTATTGCTAGAGCTATCTTAGTTGGAAACCAGAATACCAAACCACTCAAGGTGTGAGATCGGTTGGTTAGAAGGACTGGGACTTGTAAAACGCCCAGGGGTCAGTTCCTAAGAGAGGAAGTTGGCTATTCGTGTCCCTTGACATGTAAAACCCAAGTACCTATCCTCAGGGTTTTGAGGATAGCTTCCTGTTAAATCAGGTCGTGAACGTAGGAGTTGGTTATCTCCGAACCACGTTAAAAAGTCCCTTGTGTGCTAATTTACTGTTCTGTTCAGGATCATAACTGTCATCATAATAAACTGAACATTCTGCATCATTTTTCTATTCAGGACTGAATCAATCATCCTGAATCTTAATACTGTGCACTCAGCCTTAACCACCAGTTTACTAAGCAAACTCAGAGAAAATGTTTTCAGAAACTAAAACGAGTAGAATCTAAGGGCTCACTTTCCACACGTACTCTAGCTCACTGAGATAGTGGTCCAACTGACTAGCTTCCGAGCGGTCAGTAGGTTTGTTATCTCTACTGAGCTTCCGAGCACTTTACTCACACTCAGCTTATCTGACTCGTAACTGAACCTTCCCTGCTGCCCCTGTGGACCTTCAGCATACTGAGTACCTCAGGAAATCCTGACTGAGAGTGTTAGAGCATTTTTCTGAGTCTTTCAGAAAAATCTGACATCAGTGTATTCCCCCCCCATACACTGATTATACTCGTTTCGGGACCAACACACCATTATCAAATTAAACCATAAACATAAACATATATGCTCAAAAAATACAACAGGCTGATACACAAAGTGTTTTGTAGTATTAATTATCAATCTTAAGCCAATACAATCTGAAATCATTATGAGCATAAAAGTCATAGATTCAAAAGATCATAAAGATTGTAGTGGCCTAAATGGACAAAAAACAAGTAGCTTCACCATACAAAAACTATTACTTTCTACCAAGCTTACATCTTCTTTCCTTTCTTCGACAAACCAGCCTTAGTGAGGCTAGACTGTGTCACAAATTTTTTTCCATCCACTAATTGAACTCCCATACCATCTTCATCAGTCATTATCATTGACACCCCCAAATGGTCCTCCTTGTCCTCCAATGAAGCTTTGAGGAATAAATGTCATACGTGCATCATTGATAGATGTTTGTACCTATCAAATATCAAGTAAACAACAATACTCTAATTATTAAGATGCAATAATACTTAACCGCTTGCAACCCTTTTTGTTATGTCCAACCTCATGACAAAATCCACAAGTAACTTCTAGTAGTGCCATCTAAGTTGGAGTCAGTGTTTAAGATGATTGTTGAACCAGGATTCTTAGCAAGCAGAGTTTGAGCATAATCCCACAACTTTTCATATTGCTCAATGATGTCACCTTCAATTTTCTTCAATGCTTTAATCTGGGCCCTGTAAGCCTGATTATCTGAGATGTAACATCCTAATTTTAGCATTGCCTTTGACTTAAATTTCCTTGCATGCTTCTGAGGATCATTCTTGAAATCATTTTCAAAGGCCTTTGCTAACCGGGCTGAATTTGCATTAACAACATAATATTGCCTAGCACAATTATGGTCTGGGTTGTACTCTTTTTTCTGAAACGCTTCTTGGTCCTTCAATTTCAAAGCACTGATATGCCACTGACAACCCTCACTTTTACACCTTGCATATATTCTTCTATTATCATTCTTCGTAAACTTCAAAGATCTACTAGTTCTCACACCATGACAACTCACTGCAACCTTGAACAAAGTTTTAGTAGTAAACACTTCTTCAAGAAAGAAATCAGGATTGTCGGTTTGTGATGGCCTGAAAACTAGACTATGGTCAATATTGCCACCCTCATCGTCTGAATCTTAATTAACACTATCAATGTCTTCTTCATCCAGTAGTTCTTGATCTTCAGATTCCTTTTTTTTTTCCTTGTAATTCATGCCAAAGAACTCCACTTCTGTATCTATATTTTCATCAAAGATAATATTATCCAATATTATATCCCCACGAGAATCATGTGAACATGTGAATTCATCATCATCGCTACAAACATCAGCTTGCAATGGACATTCATCAGCCTTCTCAAATTACATTGGTGCACATCAGCTTGCAATGGACATTCATCAGCCTTCTCAAATTACATTGGTGCCTATGATTTGTGTGATAATTGCTCATTTTTAGTGTGCTTAATTGAATTATTTTATAGGATTTAATGCATTTTTTATATGAATTTGATTGAATGCGCTTAATTGTCGAGAAAGGTATTTATTCTTATTTTGTAGGTAAATTGAAGATTTTTGAGCAAAAATTGGATTTTAGAGGAAAAGGAGTTGGGCTCATTTTTTTTTTATTTAATACTCAAGGCTCAAATTGAAGAAATGTTCAGCATTGTGAATTCCATGTTCACTGGGATATCAAACATTGTGGCGTGGTGGGACCATCACTTTTGACCATCAGAAAAGAAGGAATATGTGGCTTCCTTGAGACCACGTTATGTGCTTGAATGAGTCAAAACATTATCTTTCATCTTCACCGTTCTCTGCCAAAATAATGAAGAAGACAATGGAAGCCCACCATTTTCCAATCAATTCGCCTGGAATCGCCGCAGCCGTACCCACTCACCGGAGTGCTCCTCCATCCACGCTGCTCTCAGACGCCAGAAAATACTCACAGCCCGTTGCCGCCAGAAACTCTTGAAGCCCTGCCCAATACTCGCCGGAGTTCGAAACTGAAATCGCAACCCTCACTCCCGGAATTCAAGTTCCCGCCTGCAACCCAACTATCCCCTGTTCGCACAACACTTGCCGGAAAAGCAGCCAAGCCTCACCGAAAATCCTCCATATCTGCCTGAAGAAGCCCGTCGCGCCGAAAAACCTTCACGCACAGGCCCTGACTCACTCATTGCTGGAATCTGCAAATGCGCCGGAAAAGACAACGATTGAAGCACTATTTGTTGGACGAGAAATAGGCGACGAGAGCCATCCTTGCCGTTGAAAGCCCTATTCTCTATCCACCACAATTGCTGCCTGTTTGAAGAAGAAATTGAAAAAATAACGAGCACGGTTCCCCAATTTCAACTCGACACGTGCTCAAGATTTTTGTCCGAGAAGCATAATTCGAAGAATTAAGCACGGGTCAACCCTTAAGTCTCGACCCGTGCTCAAACATCCAAACCGTGCTAGTGCAAACCGAGTCAGAGTGAGTTGACTCACTGAGTTGACCGAGTTCATCCTGAGTCAACCCCGAGTTGACTCGGCAGAGGGATAAAAATGTGAATTTTCAAATTCTTAGGATTTTAATTGCAAATTCATTTCCTAAACCCTACTCCCACACTATATATACTTGAATTTTCAGATTTTAGAAAAGACTGGAACACTACACAAGAGGGGGAGCTCCTCTCCCCCACTCTCTACACACACTAATACACATAATAGCTAGGGTTTACAGTTTTATTATATATTTCCATTAGAATTCAAGGGATTGTTGTATTACAAGTTGTATTGATTCTCTAGAGGTGATCTCTACCCTTTATCTTTAATTTTAGTGGTTTAATTTCTATGTTCTTAGTTTATTATTTTGGTATTGAATTGAGTTTGATGTTTTTAGCCTTGGGTTTGATATTTTTATCCATGGTTTTGATGATTTTAGCTATGAGCTAATTATTTTTTGCTTTGGGTGTTGAATTTATGTATGAAATTGGTGTATTGATGAATTTGTAGCTTGGTTGTGTTTATTTCTTGGTGTTGATGTTTCTATTGATGGGTTTTATATGTCTCAATTAATTGGTTATTTATTAGCCCCTATATTTAATTTTGTGTATTGCAACGAGAGTTGGGTATGCTTGATTGGTATTTAGGTGAACCATTTGATTGATTAATTTGAGTTAATTAGTAGTCTATAACGCCAGAGGGAGTAGATGGCTTAGAATTACCATTGATAGACATTAGATGCTTTAATTGTGAATTAAAGTATTTGATGAAGGGGGAAACTATGGACGGTATCTGTGCTAACCTCCTAGCGTTCACTATCTGAGGAGCCTTTGGAAATTAATTAGGTGCTAGATAATTCGATTCGATCACTCAAGCCTCAAAAGGGATAGGTCTTCGATTGCTTAGTGATAGCTCTTAGCACACACCTAGAAAGAGGCATGGTTAGGTTATGAATTTGTCGCACACTAGTGGATTATGTAGTGAAAACACTCAAAGCACATCTCTCTTGCACTTTCGTCTTGGAAGTTAGTTGGTAATTTTTATTTGCTTTCTAGTTGATTGTTGCTTAGTTTATTTTTCTTATCAACCGGACTAGTCACTATAATATCATGACGACACATAACCTTAGGGCTCCATCGCACTACTAAATCCTAGGTCGATACTACTTGGTCGTATATTTGCTCTACTACCATTACCCTTCCGCTTTTGGGTAGATTTGCTTGATTTGAAAAACGTGCAAAAATACGAAAAATTCAATGGCACCGTTGCCGGGGATTTAGTTGAGAGTCCTTTGGTGGGACTTAGGGTTAGTTGAGTGGTGCTACTAGTTGAGTGGTACTAGTTGAGTGGTGCTACTAGTGACAATTTTATTTACTTTTTTTTCTTTGATTTTATTTTCTGTGTGAGAAATTCGATACTTGATCTTTGTAGGTGTGATCGCAATTGCAAAGATAGATGGTTATAACCAATACCAGTGGAATCAAGATCAATACCAATATGGTGCGGTTTATCCTCCACAACATGAAGGTGTTAACTATGACAATTGGAGGAACTTTGATTATAATTATCAAATGCAACAAGTTCCCTCCTATTATCAAGAATAGAGAAATGAGGAACCATCTTTCTCACCTCAAGAGATTTTTTCGAGCTACGAGAATGAGTATTATGGTCAATAATTTTATCCACATGATGAATTTGCATATCAAGGAGATTCGGAAAGATTTTATTGTGATGATGAGAGGAGCTTTGAGTACGATGATCAAATGCTACAAGCTCTTTCACATTATCAAAAGGTTGAGCAAAGTGAAGGAAGAGCTACCGTGGAGGAGATGTTGACTTTGATGATGAAAAAGAATTACATGAGAGATGAAGAGGACAAGAAGTTTCAAGTGAGCATAAATTCTAGATTTGAGGATATAACGAATCAAATTGTTCAAAATGGGAGTATAATCAAATCTCTTTATCTTCAAATCGAGCAATTGACACACATTGTGGAAAGCCTACAAGAAGAGGATGAGAAAGAAGAACAAGAAGATAGAGAATAAGAGAAAGAAGAAGGAGAAAAAGAAGAGGGCCCAAGTGATGAGGATGAAGATGTCAATTCAATAAAAAATGGTGAAGAGGAATGTCTTTTGATGGACACGAGCACAATTGTGCAAGAAAATCAAGAAGCATTTGAAGAACAATTGAAGAGCAAAATGAGCATTTCTCACCCTTTAAACTCTTCAATTTGCACTTTAATTGATGTTGATATTTCTTATGATTTTATTTTACCTCTTGATAGAAATGATCAAAGAAAAGAATTGCAAAGAAGCTTGGGCATCCTTGAGCAAAATGGAAGAGAATGGAGAGAGAAAAAAGAGAGACTTGTGGAGAAGAGTTGTAAAAATATCTTGGACTATTGGTCCATATTTCATGAGAAGCTCCACGATTTTGAAGCTCAAAGAATGACCTACAATGGCAAGGAGGATAGATATCCATGGCCATTCCATTGAGAGATGTTTGAAAGTTCATTAATAACGTCCGGCAAATGATGTTAAACTTAGCGCTAAATGGGAGGCAACCCATTTTTATTGCTTTCTTTAGTTTTATTTTTAGTTTAGATTGTTTTTAATTTCCCTAAAGTGTGTTTGTGTGTAGGAGATTGAGGAGCATGGATGCCCAATGAGAAGAGCTTGGATGGTGTGAACACAAAGATCAAAGGTTGAGGTGGTTTACACTATTGAAGAGCCCTCGTGGTGGAAATTCTCTTTGGTAAAACACTTACTCCCTAAACTTTGCATTCAACATGATAGTTTCATTTAAGTTTGGGGGAGGGAGTTCTTATTTTCTTAATTTTTTGTTAGTGTGTTTACCTTGATTTGTTATTGCATTGAGATCATTCATTTTTGGCTATTATTGAGATATTGTGTCTGGTTGATGTTTGAGGCTTAATTGATGGTGATTATTGGTTTTGAGATTTGGTTGAGCTTGATGGTCGAATTGATGCTAGTTGGTTTACTTGTTAATGTGAAGATTGTGCTTGACTTTTGTGCTCACAATTCATGATTAGACAAGCCCTTAGAGCCTTGTAGACTTGCATATGATATGGGTCTATTTTCTTTCATTGTGAGTATCATTCATGCTTGTGTGCTCTAAAACTTGTCTTGCATCTTGTTTGAGACTACTTTTTGTGTGAAATTTTTGAATGTGATATGAGGCCATCTTTGTTTTGAAAAGTCACTTAGCCAAATCTTCCACACCAAATGAAAATTTTCCTTAGTTAGCCACTTTTTGCCTTTTTGACATATTTCTTGGCAACCTACAATTCTAGCCTATTTGTCCTTCTTTTTTATCTTAATTACCCCTATGAATTAGTGGAGCTTGAGTTTGGGTAATGAGGTTAGAAGGTGCTTGATTGTGATGTGGTTAAATTGGTGAAAGTGAAAAGATTGTGAAAAAATAGAGAAAAGGATGAAAAAAAAGTGTACAAGGAAAAGAGTGTGTTGAAGTGAAAAAACTGAAAAATGAGAAAAACTCTCTTGTACACAAAAAGTGTGTTGAGCTTGAAATTAAAAAAAAAGTGTTCAATGGTTGTTGGTGAAAATGTGCTAAAAAAATGAGAACTAGTAAATGATTGGAGTTTAGGACATTAAGTGCAAATTGATCACTTGCGACTTGTCTTTTCAGAATGTAGAGATATTCCGGATGTCTTGAACTCTCGCTCCACTAGTTTACGAGTCACTTAATCCAAATTTTCCCACCTTAACCAAAGAGCCTACGTTACAACCTAATTGAAAGCCCTCATTGATTCTTTGATTGATCACTTAACTTGTGGTGGAGAATTTAGATACTTGTCAAGCATATGGTAGTGCACTTGTGTGTTTTGATTTTTGAGAGCATATACATACCTTGATACACTTTGAGTGCGAGTGAAACACTTACATGTGAGGAAAATTGTGAATTGAGCACTTCGATCTTGCATTAATTTGTGCTTAACTTGTGAACTAGCTTGTTGATTTTTGGACCTAATGGTATGATTAGATTGAAAGACTTGATAATTGCCTATTTTTGTTTGAATGAAAATTGTTTGCAATCCTCCCACTTGTTTTATTTTCTTTTCGTTGCTAGAGGACGAGCAAAAATTTAAGTTTGGGGGAGTGTTTTGTGTGATAATTGCTCATTTTTAATGTGCTTAATTGAATTATTTTATAGAATTTAATGTATTTTTCTATATGAATTTGATTGAATGCGCTTAATTGTCGAGAAATGTATTTATTCTTATTTTGTAGATAAATTGAAGATTTTTTTAGCAAAAATTGGATTACAGAGGAAAAGGAGTTGGACTCCTTTTTTTTATTTAATAAATTGAAGAAATGTTCAGCATTGTGAATTCCATATTCACTTAGATATCAAACATTGTGGTGTGGTGGGACCATCACTTTTGACCATCAGGAAAGAAGGAATAAGTGGCTTCCTTGAGACCACATTATGTGCTTGAATGAGTCAAAACATTATCTTTCATCTTCAATGCTCTCTGCTGAAATGAAATAACGAAGAAGACAATGGAAGCCCACCATTGTCCAATAATTCGCCTGTAATCGTCGCAGCCGTACCCACTCGCCGGAGTGCTCCTCCGTCCACGCTGCTCTCAGACGCTAGAAAATACTCACAGCCCGTTGCCGCCAGAAACTCGTGAAGCCCTGCCCAATACTCGCCGGAGTTCGAAACTGAAATCGCAACCCTCACTCCTGGAATTCAAGCTCCCGCCTGCAGCCCAACTCTCCCCTGTTCGCACAACACTTGTCGGAAAAGCAGCGAAGCCTCGCCGGAAATCCTCCATATCTGCCTGAGGAAGCCCGTCGCGCTGGAAAACCTTCACTCACAGCCCCTGACTCACTCATTGCCAGAATATGCAAATGCGCCGGAGAAGACAACGATTGAAGCACTATTAGCTGTACGAGAAACAGGCGACGAGAGCCATCCTTGCCGTTGAAAGCCCTATTCTCTATCCACCACAATTGCTGCCTGTTTGAAGAAGAAATTGAAAAAATAACGAGCACGGTTCCCCAATTTCAGCTCGACCCGTGCTCAAGATTTTTGTCCGAGAAGCATAATTCAAAGAATTAAGCACGGGTCAACCCTTAAGTCTCGACCCGTGTTCAAACATCCAAAACGTGCTAGTGCAAACTGAGTCAGAGTGAGTTAACTAGCTGAGTTGACTGAGTTCACCCTGAGTCAACCCGAGTTGACTCGGCAAAGGGGTAAAAATGTGAATTTTCAAATTCTTAGGATTTTAATTGCAAATTCATTTCCTAAACCCTAGTCCCACACTATATACACTTGAATTTTCAGATTTTAGAAAAGGCCGGAACACCACACAAGTGGGGGAGCTCCTCTCCCCCACTCTCTACACACACTAATACACATAGTAGCTAGGGTTTACAGTTTTATTAGTTATTTCCATTAGAATTCAAGGGATTGTTGCATTACAAGTTGTATTGACTCTCTAGAGGTGATCTCTACCCTTTATCTTTAATTTTAGTGGTTTAATTTCTATGTTCTTAGTTTATTATTTATGTATTGAATTGAGTTTGATGTTTTTAGCCTTGGATTTGATATTTTTATCCATGGTTTTGATGATTTTAGCTATGGGCTAATTGTTTCTTGCTTTGGGTGTTGAATTTATGTATGAAATTGATGTGTTGATGAATTTGTAGCTTGATTGTGTTTATTTCTTGGTGTCGATGTTTCTATTAATGGGCTTTATATGTCTCAATTAATTGGTTACTTTTATTAGCATCTATATTTAATTTTTTGTATTGCAACGAGAGTTGGGTATGCTTGATTGGTATTAGGTGAACCATTTGATTGATTAATTTGAGTTAATTAGTAGTCTATAACGTCGAGAAGGAGTAGATGATTTAGAATTACCATTGGTAGACATTAGATGCTTTAATTGTGCATTAGAGTATTTGATGAAGGGGAAAACTAGGGACGATATCTGTGCGAATCTCCTAGTGTTCACTATCCGATGAGTCTTTGGAAATTAATTAGGTGCTAGTTGAAGATGTGAGTGTTGAGACCAGTGCTATCACATCTGGAATCACACCCATCCTTCAGGAGATTCTCCAGGATATTTGTTCTAATGACTAACTTTTTAGTGCTGTTCAAATTGTCTTTGCTATAATTTCAGGTCAACATCTTTCAGGAAACATGTTCCAGTGTTTAACTGCTTAGTGTTGCTTCAATGGTTGTTTTTTGTGTTGTCCCTGGTCAACGACGGTCAACGGCGGTTATTCCCATGACCCAGAATATTCTTGATGCACCTGGAAGGATATGAAACGTAGTGGAAGGACCTGGAATTAAAGGAACCGAAGAGTAAAGAAAGAAAGTTACCTCAACTCCTACAAAAGTGGATCTCAACTTCTCTCCATGATTTCCACTTCATTGATGGACGGATCATCATTCCAACTCTATAAATAGATGAGGAATACGGCCAGCAACCAAGAGAGAGAGCCCTCACTACATACTGAAGCATAACGCATTTTTAGGAACCTATTTTTACGGTTTTAGTGTAGTGATTTCACATGTGTTGTTACACTCTGTACAACACTTGTGTATATTATTATCCCATACGTTTTGCTGAGCTTTTCACGGGGTATGGAAGTGTATGCTTGAAGTATGCTTAGACTTAACAATCTAGGTTTGCCATTTGGGAACTTGTTTGGATATTTTATCCGATTTTATGTTTGAGATTTGAAAGGAATGTTTCCAAATCTCGAATTTGTTTTTTGTAATCACTTTTTCCAAGTTAGTGATATTTCAGCCTTGAGGCCGCCACAAAATAATTTTAGTTTGTGGAAAGATTGAGTTAATCCTTGTGTTCAAAGTCTTCCGTTGTTTACTTATTCTCTCTACATTATTCTGAACACATTAAGTGTTGTCTTGAGTGTCGCCACACTTCGAACAATACTTCAACTCAACGGTACCACAGCACTAACAACTGGTATCAGAGCCATCACTTGACGGTACTAAGTGTTGGTCCTGGTGCTGAGTGTTGAGTTGCCATGGATTACCCTCCTGGAGCTATCTACTCCAGTGGATCCATCACCCATCCTCCCATACTTGATGGAACCAATTATGTCGCATGGAAAAGTCGGATGAGGAGTTATATCAAAGTCCTTGATGAACGTGCATGGAAAAGCATCATGTCAGGTTGGAGTCCCCCCACAACTGAAGATAAAGATGGAGACCAGATTCTCAAGAACGAGCTTGAATGGACCACGGAGGAGAACAACTCATCATTGTACAATTCAAAGGCCATCAACGCAATCAATTCGTTGGTTGATACGGTTATGTTCAACCTTATCCAAAATTGTGTTTTAGCCAAAGATGCATGGGAAAGACTACAAGAACACTGTGAAGGTCGGGTAGTGTCCGTAGAGCAAAGGCAAGGATGCTGAACACAAAGTTTGAAGGTCTAAGAATGAAAGACGATGAGACGATTTCTTCCTACAATGAGAGACTCTATGAGATGGTAAATGAATTGCAATCACTTGGAAATCCAATCTCCAATATCAGGTTAGTAAACAAAACCCTTCGTACTCTTCCTAGAAGATTCAATGGAAAAGTTTGTGCCATTGAGGAAGCTAGGAACACTGATTTGTTGAGTCATAATGAGTTAATGAGCATTTTAAAAACTTATGAAATGGACTTGTCTCAACAAGAATCTGCATATGATAAAAAGGGTGTTGTTGTTTTCAAAGGAGAAACCTCTTCAAGAAAATGGATTATGGATTTCTTATGTTCTTTTTTGTAGAGAAGATGTTAGAGTTTTCTTTTAGTTCTCATTAAGCAATTTAATTAGTAATATAATTAATTTAATTAGTGATAAATTAGGATTTGAATTTATTAATGGTAGATTTTAGAAATTTAATGGCACACTCTGTTACTACCTTCTATGTTTGAAACCAAATGTGTAATTTTTGTAACGTTTGGGACCATAAGTGCAACATTTGAAATTACAAGTGTAAGAAAAAAATCGTATGAGACCAATAATGAAATGTATGGCACCAATTCTAAAATAATACATGTCCTGTGGGACCAAAAGTACAAAAAACTCTCTCATTTCGAGTTTTCATAAATTACAAAATTTTACGATATTTTAAAATTTTCAATATTAATTACTCACTATGTCCATCAATTTTATGTTAATTTTTTTCGTTATCCACCAATATTATTTCTCTTTTCTTTTTAGAAATAAATTACACTCATAATTAAAAGTTATTTTGGACCACACAATATCTCCATTATTCTCTTATTTTATCTATATTTTTAATAAAATATTATTTTTTATTAAATAATATTGTTGATAGGCGAACTTAATCCAAGAGGTTAACGCAGGGAAGCTCGGCGAAGTAGGTGGGAACCTTCCCCAATCTCCCTATGGGCCAAAACCAATGGCTAAGTGCATCAGGAGAGAAAGGGTCATAGGCGAGCTTCCTCATTAGGAAAGAAGCTCGCCCCCATCCGAGGAGACCAAGCAAGAGTCCACTGCTACTTTGTTCCTAAGAACAACCCAAGGTACAGAAGCTCGCTGAAGTTAGAGATGCTAGGCGACATGTATATAAAGGGTAAGTAGATATGTAGTAGGGCAAGCATTGTAAAGGGTGCATCGTGAGGGACCAAGACAAGGGTAAAAGAACCCTCGTCAACACCAAAAGGCAAATAGGCTCATAAGGTGCCACCTCACACTTGCACACCTATAAATAAGTGTCTCCTGTATCATTCTCTCTCCAACTTAATCATAATATACAAGTACTTTCTCCCTCTAAAACTCTCACTTTCTCTCTCTATATTATCCATCTAAGAACACAAATTCTTAGATTATTATTTGATAGGATTAATATGTTATAATAGCCACATAAGAACATCATTAGTAAATTCTATCAACAATTTGGCGCTAGAAGGAGGGCTCGAACCTCCGAACCCAATTTTTTTTTGAGCAAATAGTGAGGGTTTGTTTGTAGGTTTGAAGATTTGAAGGTGTTCTTGACTAAAGCTCAAGAACACTTGAAGATACACACATATTTCACTCTTTGAACAAAAACCCAGACTTTCGGGTCTATAAGTTCTGCAAAAAGGTTTTCAAATGCACGCGTGTACACGAGTAAAGCAAATTCTGGATAATTCATCACACGCAAGGCTAGACGAAAACCCAGACAAAACCACCCTGGCTCGAAGTCAGCAACCTCGGCGACCTCCTTTGATAAGCTCGGTGACCTTCCCCCTATGAAACCCCAGAATGCCCAAGGAACAAACCACGGCGACAACCAGGAGGTGGAAGGGAGGCAACCAGGACCAGGCGGAGGGGGAGACCTCGCGTCGAGCTCCCCAGAAGAGCAATGCTCCGCAAGCTCCCCCGCGAGTTTCAGTAATTCGGGAGGAGTTAAACCCCGGCCTGAGGGACCTCGCCAACAACCCCGACGAGCTCCAACGCACAATTGCAACCCTACAAAGGTTGCAGCAAAGGCAGCTCGATGAGCTTGCCCTGGTACCTCGGCGAGCTCCAGCCAACGAGCCCAGGGAGCAAACAAGGCCGACCCAGGGCACCCAGACTCGGGGTCAATACAGTGACCTTTCCACTTAGCAAGAGACGAGCTCCGCCCAAGCTTGTCAACACAGGGAACGCGCCGGGAAGGCCAAGGTGGAGGAGGAACCAGCTCCGCATACTGGGCGAGCTTCAGCCTATACCGAAGCATCTGCCACCCACCAATCGCTGAGAAGGGAGGTCCTCCAAGGCAGGTTGGGGTCGAGGTATGGAGAAAACGAGCGAATGGCGGCCCCAGCTATGTCTCAGAGGGGAGAGTCGGACCTACAGCCTCGTAGTTCTGCCCACGATCGACTAAGGAGGCCCGCAACTAATAGATTGGGCCCCAACGGCGGGCACCAATTTCTGCCCATCACGGAGGGGTCACCCCAGAGTGAGGCACCTCGAGAGCGTGCGTCCACGAGACACACGACCTTCGAGCAACCTCCGCCGGAGGTGGCCCACAACGACGAGCTGGCCTCACTGAAAAAGGCCATAGAGATGCTACAAGCGCAAGTAGCAGCCAAATCTGGTGGTCCTGATGCCACCACTCTCCCCGCATCTCCATTGGCACCTACCATCCTCAGAGCACCGGTCCAAAAGAAAGTCCAAATTCCGGTGATGTCCGCATACGAAGGCGAGTCTGATCCGAAGGCCCACTTGGCCAAGTATGCAGACTTTATGATCTCGGTGGGGGCCACTGACGCCACCCAGTTCCGGAACTTCCCGCTGAACCTTGGGGACCGAGCTCACAGCTGGTTCTCATCACTCGCCCCGGGGTCAATTCATTCATTTGGCCAACTCACGCGGGAGTTCTTGGCCCACTTTTCCGGGTTTGGATCCTACCTTACCCAGAAACACTGACTCACCAACATCCACCAAGGCGAGAACGAGACCGACCAGCAGTATCTGGAGAGGTTCGATAAGATACTGCTGGAAGGCAAACCGGTGAGCGAGGACACCAAAATCATCGTGGTGATGGCGGGACTGAAAAAGGGCACCGAACTCTGGAAAAAAATGCACCTAGCATGCTCGAACACCTACACTGAATTTCGGCACAAAGCCGGGGTGTTCGTTGCCATGCAGGAGGCCCTCCTGAAGGAGGTTGGTGCCCAGGAGGAGAAGAAGCCCTATGGGAAGAAGCCCGGGGGAGCATATAAAGCCCCCCGGAACTTGAAAGCTTTCGGCGATGGAGACGAGTTCAAAGAGAAGCTCAACCAAGTACTCACTATCTCCGTCGACCATGTCTTTACCATGGTCAAAGGCAAGGCCATGCTGGACGAGCCAAGAAGAATTCGCCAGGACCGCGCGAAACTCAACCCCAACAAGTACTGTGCCTATCACCAGTCGATCGGCCACTTCACCAGCAAATTCCCAGACCTCCTCAAACAACTGTGGAAATTTTATGAGGATGGGAAGCTGGCCAAGTTTGTGAAGAAGGCACCGGCAAAGAGGACCAGGGTCGAGAGGATGGAGGTCTCCGATGACGAAGGGGATGATGAGGACCAACGTGGCCCTCAACATAGGCGAAGGGCACCTCCCCAACCTCAGCAAAACATGAGCCGACTAGAGAACTCCTGGTTCTCGAGGAGGTGATCGGAAGTGCCAGAGGTCTCCAGGATGGGAATCCTCCATTTCCAAAAGGAAGAGGAAGGCCGAAGTTCGGGCCATTAACCAAGTTCAGGAAGGCAGCTCCAGCTTCAAGCCCGCCGCACAACCCGTTGATGAACAAGTTCAGGAAGGGGTACTGACGCCCCACAATGACTCGTTGGTGATAACCGCCGACATCATGAACGTCCGAGTTCACAGGCTACTTGTGGACACCGGCGCCTTCACCAACATTCTCTTCAAATCCACCGTAGATGCCTTAGGTGATTTTGAGTCGTATATAGAGACTAGCAATGCTAGGATAGTGGGGTTCGGAGAAGCTGTAACCGTCCCCCTAGGTAATATCAGGTTGAGCGTCCAGCTTGTATCGGCTAAGGACCCAGAGCGGAGACTGACTAGGTTAATTGATTTTCTTGTTGTCGACCAGCAGTCCTCCTACAACGGGTTCCTTGGCCGCACTTTTATCAATGAATTCAAAGTGGCGTGTTCGACCTACTACTACTGTTTAAAATTCCCAACTCCGAAAGGTACCGGAACCATCAAAGGTGACCAGAAAAAGGCCCGCGAATGTTTACTTCAGATCAAAGATGGCCGGGTAAAAAAGTCTGTAATGCAGGTTAACATCCTTGAAGAGGACGTACAAATTCCGGCGGACGAGCCGAACATCCTAGACATCATCTCAATAGAAACAGAGTTGATGGAGGTAGGCGACTCAATGGAATCGATGGTGGAAATTGACCAAGTCCCAGAACCTGCACAGAACACACAACTGACACCGATGGAAGAGGTCCAAAGTGACCAAGTGCAGGAACCTGTGCAAAGCTCACTACCTGCGCCCATGGAGATGGTCGAAGGTACCTATGGCGGAGAACCTGCGGGAGATCAAGAACCAGTGCAAATGGAAGTTGATCAAATCCCCCAGGCCGCAGAGTCATCCAGGGATGATGGGCTACCTGAAGTGCTAACAGTTGATGAACCTCTCCAAGCTGAAAGCAAAACTGATGACCTCGAACCGCGCTTAGGTTATGAACCTGCGCGGATGTCACAAGAGGAGTGGGATGAGTTCATCAGCGATCCGAGGTGGAAAAGTCAGAAAAGAAAAGCCACTCCCATGGAAGAACTGACAGCACTCCCGGTGGACCCGAAAAGGGACTTGGAACTTTTCATAGGCTCCGAGTTACCAGAACCGTACCGGTCGAGGATGGAGCTATTCTTGATGTCCAACTTGGACGTGTTTGCCTGTTTCAATGAAGACATGACGGGAATCACGTTGGAACATGCTTGTCACCGACTCAACATAGACCCGACAAGGAGACCCGTCCACCAGAAACGAAGAAAGTATAGACCAGACAAATACGCGGCCCTGACCACCGAAGTTGGGAAGCTGTTGGACAACAAGCTGATCAAGAAAGCCTTATGTCCGCAGTGGGTCGCAAACCCCATCCTGGTAAAGAAGCACAACAGAACGTGGAGGCTGTGTATCGACTTCACGGACCTGAACAAGGCGTGCCCGAAGGACAACTTCCCACTACCCCACATTGATCAGCTTGTGGATAGCACCGCAGGCCATGAGATGATAACATTCATGGATGCTTTTGCGGGCTATCACCAGATAGCATTACACCCAGATGACTAGGAGCATACGGCGTTCTACACCGACAAAACATGTATTGCTGGGAAAGGATGCCGTTCGGGCATATCAACGCCGAGGCAACCTATCAAAGGTTGGTGAATAAAATGTTCGATCAACACATCGGTGAATCTATGGAGGTGTACGTGGACGACATAGAAGTCAAGAGTCTAAGAAAGGAGGATCACCTTGACCACCTAAAACAAACCTTCGACATACTACGCCACTACAACATGAAGCTGAACCCCAAGAAGACCAGCTTCGGCGTGCATTCAGGAAAGTTCCTGGGGCATCTGGTGAGCCAACGAGGGATAGAAGTCAACCCGACGCAGGTCCAATGCATAATCGAGATGGGCACGCCCGACTTCGTCCAGAAAATCCAAAGGTTGACCGGATGTTTGGCTGCCCTGAACAGGTTCATCTCCAGGTCCGGTGATCGCAATCGTCCCTTCTTCGAGGCGATCAAGGCAAACACGCGAAGATACAAGGAAGCAGCTAAGACCAACAAACTACACCTTAAGAACCACTTCGTTTGGACAAGCGAATGCCAACGAGTCTTTGAAGACATCAAAGCATACGTGGCAAATACACAAGTCCTGTCAAAGCCAGTACCAGGTGAAAAACTGTACCTATACCTCGCTGCATCGGAGGTTGCAATTAGCTCTGTCCTGGTTCGAGAAGAGGCGAAAACACACCTACAAGTATACTATGTGAGCTAGGTCTTACATGAAGCTGAGTTGCGATACACCCAAACAGAGAAACTAGCCTATGCACTGGTGATGAGTGTAAGAAAATTGAGGCCCTACTTCTTCGACCATCCGGTAGAGGTGTTGACGACATTCCCACTAAGGCAAATACTACAACGGTCGGACACTGCAGGACGCTTGTTGAAATGGTCACTAGAAATTAGCCAATACTGTATAACCTATGCACCCCGAACAGCGATCAAGGGACAAGCACTCGCCGACTTCATCGTCGAGCTAACTTTCCCACAAGATCCGACGAGGGGACGTATAGCTCAGTGGCACCTCTACGTTGATGGATTATCAACTAGCACAGCAGCAGGAGCCAGTGTAGATTTGATCAGTCCAGACAGACAAGTCTTCACCTCCGCAATCCGGTTCGACTTTAGAGCAACCAACAACGAGGCGGAGTACGAAGCTTTGATAGTCAGACTTAGGTTATCGTTAGCTGTGGGGGCAACCAATCTTCAAATTTTTGGAGATCCCCAGCTAATAATATCCCAAGTCCGGGGGGAGACGAAGCAAAAGATCAGCAAATGATGACGTACCAAAAAATAGCGGCACATCTGATCTCGATGTTTACGCAGGTTTACATCAATCAGATACCAAGGCTGGAAAACACACAAGCAGATGCACTAGCCCGACTAGCTACCAGTAACGGCGAAGCTGACTTGACGGAGGTTGTCATCACCAACTTGTAAAACCCATCGACATCTGATTACAAAGTAAATCAGACCTCGAGTGGGGGGCAAGAGGATGCTGAAGATTGGCGTATTCCGATCCAAAAATACTTGAAGGACGGAACAACCCCCGGAGATGCATGGGAAGCTAGCCGACTAGTGAAACAAGCAGCTAGATATACGTTGGAAAATGGCCAACTCTATAAACGTGGATTCTCTCTACCCCTACTCAAATGCTTATCTAAGAAGCAAGGGTTCGAGGTGTTAGAAGAAATTCACGAGGGAATTTGTGGAAGTCACGCTGGGGGCAAGCTCTGGCATACAAGACAATCAGACAGGGGTATTACTGGCCCACTCTTTGCAAAGATGCCATTAGCTTGGCACGAAAGTGCAGAAAGTGTCAACTTTTAGCACCTAATATCCACTCCCCAGCTACTCAACTGAAGTCGGTCTTCAGCCTGTGGCCTTTTGCAAAATGGGTTATCGACTTGATCGGCCCATTTCCACCTGGCAGTGGCGGTGTAAACTTTGTTGTGGTAGCAGTAGATTATTACACCAAATGGGCTGAAGCCGAAGCACTTACAATGATAACACAAGAAAAGATGATCGGTTTTATATGGAAGAACCTAATCTGCCAATTTGGACTTTTGCAATCGATCATCACGGACAACGGAAGGCAGATTGACGGCCAGAAGTTGAGAGATTTTTGTAGTTCGTGGAACATCAAGAAGCATTACTCAACTCCATACCATTCGCAGTCAAACGGTCAGGTTGAGGCGGTTAACAAAATTCTGAAGCACATATTGAAGATCCGCCTCGAAGACAAGAAAGGAAGCTGGGCAGACGAACTTCCGGAGGTTATGTGGTCTTACAGAACATCGTACCGAGCTAGCACTGGAGAAACACCGTTTGCCTTAGCCTTCGGAACTGAAGCAGTAGTACCGGTGGAAGTCCAGAACAGAACTTGGAAGGTGGTAGGATTTGACGAAGAAAAGAATGACAAAGCTTTGGCAATCGAAAAGGATCTGATCGAAGAGACCAAAGATTCGTCGGAAATGAAAAATGCCACCTACAAGCGTAGGGCGGAGAAGTACTACAATTCCCAAGTCCGAGACCGAAAGTTCAAAGTTGGGGATCTAGTACTAAAGAAAAAACTGATGGCCCCGCTGGGTGTATTTGGATCAAATTGGGAAGGGCCGTTCCGGGTTACCACAGCCTGGGTAAACGGTACATATGACCTCGAAGACACGGAAGGGAACGCCTCGTCATACACCTGGAGTGCGGCGAATTTAAAGAAGTTTTATCAATAGATCGAGATTTTGTAATAGACTAGACAGAGGTTCGCATCAGAAATGTTGATAACAACCAGTGTAAATCACGTTGCTATAAGGAGTTAGAAGCTTTTCTTTAAAAAATATCCAACTACTCGAAGCTTCGCAAAGTATCCAACCGAATGAAGCTTCACAAAACATCCAACTATTCGAAGCTCCGTGAGCACGCAAGGACCAAGGTCCCAAACGTTATAATCTAAACGCTCGAAGGTGAAGGCCAAAGTGCCCAAGGTTAGCGAAGGTATCCTTCTCAAAGGATCACCAAGCACCAACTACCTTAAGTTAGAAAAATTCACAAAAAGGATGATAAAACGTCTAAGGCAAGGTTCGCAAAACCCAATCGCCCAAAGTGAATTAAACAAAGTACAACTCGCTGAGCAATTCGCGGCCCTAAGCGGTACAAGACGAAGAATATGTACTAATAAAATGAAGGTACAATTCGTAGTCCTAAGCGATGTAAAACGAACAATTCACCTCTCGAGAGTAGAGTAAGACGAACAGTTAAGTGCCTAAAATAGAAACGAGCCAATTAAAATTATAACGTAAGCGTAAAACGTAAATAGACGAAGTTGGGGCAAAAGAATCAAGTTCCATTCAAAAGTACTTGGGAAACTTTCAAGTCAAAAAGATACTTGAAAAATTTCCAAGTATAAGAAGCTGTGCTAGCCACAAAGGTCGGCTAGCTGACCATCTTTGAACTACAAAAGAAAGCTCCTTCTAGGCGAGCTATACAAAGCCCGGCGAGCTACGGTAACTTGGCAAAAAGCTACAAAAAACTATTCAAAAGAAAACGGAGAAAAAGACTAAGTCTCCGGAGCAGCGGGAGCAATGGTGGTATCGACAGGAACCTCGGCGGCGGTGACCTCGGGATGGGCGACCTCCGGAGCGACCTCAGTGCCGGACACTTCGCGATCTTGCGGGGACAACCTCGGCATGACGGTGATGTTGCCAGTGCACCCACTGGTGTCGAACTCGCCGAGGTTCAACAAGGCATCCCCGCAAGCTTCCTGAAGTTCTGCGAGAGTGGGGGCAGTTTACCCTTCTTCATTGGCGATGTTCAACTCCGGGACCGGGATGGTGTTGATCACTTTGAAGTGCGCCGGCACAAAGTCGAGTGGCACCCCGAGCTTCCGGAGGTCTCCAATATCCAACTTCGTCTCATCAGGAAAAGGAGCCTTATCCAAGCACTCCTTGAAATCGCCCACCACGGCCTTCAACTCATCATCCTTATGAGCTCGCACCCACCAGATGGTTCGAATGACCTCGGTATAGCACTGGACGAACCCCTTATCCGAAGCCTCGGCCTTCATAGCGTCCAAGCTCATCGAGGAGGATGCGTCATTGCGGAGCTCGGCGACCTCATTAATCTTCGCCGAGAGCCCCTCTCTGAGCTTTGTGCATTCCCCATCGGAGGTTTTTAATAGGCCGCGCTCCAAGTCAAGCTCCCTCCTGACAAGAGTAAGCTCGCCCTCCTTGTCAGCGAGCTTCTGGGCGAACTCCTCCTCCTTGGCCTTAATTTGGGCATCAGCATTCTTCTGGATGGAGGCGAGCTGTCTCTGAAGCTGGCCGAGGTTACCGAGAGCGCTGATCTCGGACGCCAAGGCCGCAGCCGCCTTCCCCTCAGCGAGCTCCAAAGCCTTCTTCAACTTGTCGGTGTTTTTTGCCATTTTCAAGTAGGCCTCGTTCCTCTTCTGGCGACCTTCCTCCAGTTGGGCAGCCTGATCGATCACTTTCTGGCTTGCGAGCAATAACCCGCTCACGTGGTGCATCGAGAGTCGGGTGTTCTCGATCAGGTTCTGACTTTCAATGGTCGTCAGCTGAGGGGCCAACCAGTACCTCGGTACCTCGCTCACTGTGTTTCGAGCGAGGCCGGGGGGGGGGGAGGAAGACTGCGCATGGAGGTAAGGGAGCGAGATTGCTCGTAAGCATGGATGACCTCATGCCTGTTGGGATGTGCAATGGGAGCATAGCTGCGAAGTCGAAACAGTTGGAGTTAGAGAAAAAGGAAATATGAGAAAACGATGGGAAGTAGAACCAGAACAACGAGCAACTCACTGAGCACGCTCGGGATCCCAGCCTAGGAGCGTGTCATCCACGGTTTGCACTCCGAAGGGGGATGGAGAAGGCGGCAACCTTTGAAGGGGAGCGACTGCTAACGGGGCAGTCGAATGGGCGGATCCACCTTGCGTCAGCTTGCTCAACGTGCTCGGACCCTTCATCGTTGCAAAGACCCGTGCGAGCTCTCTTGCGAGCTTGCACATCATCCTCCCCCACTCGGGATCCATCACCCCTATGAAGACCCCTCTTCCCAGGACCTCGCTCAGGAGTGGAGCCGGCTCGTCCTCCGCCCCTGTTGGCCCGGGCAACCTCTGCAGCCTTAGGTTTTTTTGGGGCTCTAGTCGGCCCTTTCTGGGTCCCGAACCCGCCTACCTCGCCCCTCTTCGTGGCGGGCTCCGCTTTTTTGCTCGCTTCCAGTGCGAGCATAGAGGGCAAGGCCAACTTGTTGGGGCGGGGTGGACCCATGGCGAATTGGCGAGCTAAAACTTCGTAAGCCGGAGGGATCTTAACAGTCGGGAAGGCAACCAGCTACTGTCTGCATAAGTCGAACAAAGATGGTTAGCACATAGGCGAGCTACCCACTTAATGGGCGAGCTTCGGTAAGTTGTAAAACCTGGGAGTTCTGGACCTTGGACCGCGAGGTGATGAGGCAAGGTATGGAGGCCGGTAAGTCTGAGGCAGTGGTGCTGGCTGAGATGGGCGATCTCCCGATCTTTTTTGCTTCTCAAATAGCACACAGCTGGCACCAGGTCGAACTCGAGGGGAACCTCGGGCTTGCCGCGACTTGATTTGTGATGCTTCAACCCTGCAAAAGAGGGGAATTAGATTAGTAAATCTAATTCAACCCACGCACACCGAAGTAGGCGACCTACTGCTAGCCTCTTCATATTCGTCTGGGGAAGGAATTCGTCCTCCTCGCCCGGAGTAACTAGTGGAAGCTCGCCAATCTCCGCCCATGAAGACAAATTGCTGCTTCCAGTCGTGGATCTTGTTCGGAAGGATTCCCAGAAATTTCTCCCCCGGGCGAGCTTTGAGGTAGTAGTACCCCTTGCCGTCGTTCACTTGCCGGGTTATGGTGAACAATGCGTCGAGCTTGGCTGTGGTCAATCGGTTCTCATATCCCTCCAGCCCAAAGACTGCAAACGCCGCCAACAAGCTGCTCCAGGCGTTTGGGGTGAGTTGTGCGATGGCGAGGTTGTTGTCAAGCAGGAACTGGCCTATGATCGGGTGCAGGGGTAAGGTGAGCCCGGCTTCGAGGGTATGAACATTGATAGCTGTCAACCCAGCTGGAGGTGCATCAGCTCGCTCTTTCTTCTGAGGTGCATACAAAAAGATATCAAGCGGTATCCAGTATTTTTCGCGGAACTGGGAAAGCTAATACTCAGTGATGACACTCTGAACGTGGCTCACTTTGTAATCCGACTTGTTCGCCGCATCCCGGAAAGTTCACCCAGGAGGAGGAAAACTCGCCACATGCTGAGCGATGTACTCCTCCCAGTCAAATGGATGGACGACATCGGCGGAGACCTGGTGTTCGATCAACTGGGGTTCAGGGAAGTCGATGGATCGGAGCCAGTCAATTGTAACCTCGTCGAGGTTGCCTCCTTGCTCGTCGACCTTGTCGACCTCCTCACCAACCTCGGGGACCTCTTTGCCATCTTCGGCAACCTCCCCTGCGGCCTCGGTGGGCTCCTCGTCCTCAGCTAAGGCCTCGTTAGAGGCTAAATCGAAACCCGCCAGACTCGCGAAGATAAGACTCTTCACTCTGGCCAGAGTTGGTAGCCTTTTCCCCTGAGTGAGGCCGGACCTCGCCAAGAAGCTCGCCGGAGTCCGGGCGAGCTACTGAGACTGTCTCAGATCTCAGATCGATCATTATCGGAGTGACGAGGGGAATCGGGTCATTGCCAGTCATCGGTCGTTTCCCCGGATTACGGTTCGAAAGGGTCCTACTTGAAGATTCGACCGACATGGTTAAGGTGAGATTCAAAAAGTGTCCGAAGCTCGGTGAAATTCCAACCGCCGGAGGTAGGGTGTGTACGTACTCGGAGAATCCGAAAAGTTACCGGAAACGTCTAAAATTCCTAGAAACTCGAAGAAATCGGAAAAGGGACGAACAAAATCTACAAGGGAAAGGAGAAAAGAAAGAAGAAATCGGATTCTACCATGAGGAGCCTTTGAAAGTCCGTCGGATGCAAGGAAGGACGATCGCCGGAAAAGCTTGAGAAAATCGGGAATGCAGAAGTGGGAAATGAATTCGATTTCCCCTATTTATAGACGTTGGGGCGAGCTTGAATTTCCAAAAAGCTCAGGGACCTACATGCAAAAATTTGAAAGTTTGTCATGATGGGCGCGGGAAATGACGCCTAAAAAGGCGTGCACGACGCCTGGATTCCCGCACCACGTTAGCCAACCAACCGGTCCAGAGATAGTTCGCCGACGCTCAAGCCTCCGTCCACAGGGATACGTTAGCTTGCCCACACATTAGAAGTATCATGATGAGAACGAGCTGGGGGGCAAATGTTGATAGATGAACTTAATCCAAGAGGTTAACGCAGGGAAGCTCGGCGAGGAAGGTGGGAACCTCGCCCAAGCTCCCTATGGGCCAAAACCAATGGCTAAGTGCATCTGGAGAGAGAGGGTCATAGGCGAGCTTCCTCATTAGGAAATAAGCTCGCCCCCATCCGAGGAGACCAAGCAAGAGTCCACTGCTACTTTGTTCCTAAGAACAACCCAAGGTACAGAAGCTCGCCTAGAAGCTTGCCGAAGTTAGAGATGGTAGGTGACGTGTATATAAAGGGGTCAGTAGATATGTAGTAGGGCAAGCATTGTAAAGGGTGCATCGTGAGGGACCAAGACGAGGGTAAAAGAACCCTCGTCAACACCAAAAGCCAAATAGGCTCATAAGGTGCCACCTCACACTTGCACACCTATAAATAGGTGTCTCTTGTATCATTCTCTCTCCAACTTAATCATAATACACAAATACTTTCTCCCTCTAAAACTCTCACTTTCTCTCTCTATATTATCCATCTAAGAACACAAATTCTTAGATTATTGTTTGATAGGATTAATATGTTATAATAGCCACATAAGAACATCATTAGTAAATTCTATCAACAATTGTGTTTAAAAATCATAGGAATAAATTTTCGTGGATAGAGGATTTACATTTTATTTTTGTAATTTACCCTTTTAACATAATTAAAATTAAAACACATAGATAGGTAAGTTATTCTTACGAAGAAGATAATATTTATTAAGAGTATGACATATAATATAATATATATATATATATATATAGAATGACAATACGAGGGAGTACATGGTAAGCAAAGTTACTTTCAAGAGATAGAGACTTGATGATAGGAACTTCACCAAGGTTCCACAAAATAAATAGCTTGAAGAAAAAAAAATAGCCCATAATTTTTTTATTTATAAATAACATCAGACTACCACTAATAGTTTCGCGTGACCAATAATTTCTCAATTTGTAAAATATTAAAATATAATGAATAAATTCATCTCATTTAAAAGTTTAAATTAATTTATAAAAACTGTGAAATCAATTTATTCATTTAATTTTTCTAATAGTCTCCCTCACTAATGATATTAATAAAATTTCTCTTATAGTCATAAATATTATTGAGCCTTATATGTTCACTACTATCAAACATATATTCATATTTTTTTATCGGTAAATGTTAGTTGTTATTTATTAGAAGTTAGTTCACCAAGTCTCCAAATACTCCAAGAAATATCTCTAAATCAGTCTTATATCTCTGTTAATTCATTTTCAGAGGAAATCGAACCCGAGTCACTCACTCAAATGAGGAGCTTGGTGGCATAGCTAAGCCCACCACTCGTTGTTATGTGGATTGAGGTTGCAAATATTTTTAAGTTTTTTTTGTCCTTCATTAAATATGCTATTATTACATGCTAAATAGTAATTTCACCTATAAAATAATATGAATATTAAATTTATTGTATTATTAAATATGTTTTTTTATATTTATGTACGTGAATTTATTATTTGTAATGTAAATATGATCAACTATAAATTTATCAAGTTTAATATGAATTATCAACAATATTTATTATGATATAATATATTATTGAATGATATAAGAACTTAATAAATTAATTGCATATAAAATTAATTTTAAGAAAACTAAATAAATATTGGTTAAGATACATTCTACACATAAAAATCAATAATGCATAAACTACTTACACATATATACATTACAAAATTTGAAAGACTTCCTTATATACAACTTTTTTTGTGGATTGACTATGTTCACCGTCTTCATCACAAATTAAAATTTTAAGTCATCTGCGATTGGTCACTCTTGATATTGCAACATACAGCTGACCGTGATTAAAAACGAGTTTTTTCAATAACAGACCAACATGAGAGAGTGATTGACCTTGACTTTTATTTATTGTCATTGCATAAGATATGATCAAGGGAAATTGTCTTCTTTGGAACCTAAACGATAACCTTAGATCTGATGGAGTTAATGACATTCTCGGGATCAGAACATTATGGCCTGCATTGTTTTCACACATAATCTTTGCTTCTAAAACATGTGATCCAAGCTTGGTAATTACCAGTCGAGTGCCATTGCACAAACCAAGTAAATGGTCTATATTTCTCAACAACATCACAGGAGTGCCAACCTTCAGTTTTAGCTCGTGATTAGGAACACCTAAACATCTTATTTCATTTAGAAACTCTGGAGTGTGTACATCAGTCAATACGTCTATATTAGCATCAGGCTTGCATCCACTGTCGGACATATACTCGTTCACGCTATCAACAATATCAAGTGTTGGTGCCAGTATAGGATTGTCCTTCAAAAAACTCATATTACACATTGAATTCACATAAGATGGATACGTACTCTGGACGATAGATAAAATTGGATAACCCGAAGATTTTACAATGAGAACTTCAGGAATTTCAACAATTGCATGATCATCAGTCTCAACCCCCATTGCTCCATCCCCGATACGTGCAATCTATTCAGAGAACTCTTTTAATTCGTTATGCTCAATTGTTGAACCCGACATCTGCAACCTTATATTCTTAGTTAGTTTCAACAATTTGTAGTTCCTCCATATATTTGAAGAATTAATGGTTGCATATACAATGTCCTGTCGGATTCCCTTAAGTATCACTGGTAAAATTTGGCGGAAATCCCCTAAAAAAACAATAGTTTTGCCTCCAAATGGTTTGTTCTTATTCATTGGATTGCTCAACTGCATAATGTCTTTCAGTGTTCTGTTTAATGCTTCAAAACAGTATCTGTGCACCATTGGAGCTTCATCCCAGACAATAAGGGTTGCTCTAATAATAAGTTCGAGCACGTTGAGTTCTCATTCGGATTTAGAGGAATTTTAAATCTTGAATGAGCAGTTCGGCCACCGGGAAGCACTCATTTATTCTTTTTCTTTTAATGTGTGATCTCATATTATAAAAATGGCTATGCACCAAATAAAATTAGCATATCATCTTGTAATAAATATGTTTAAGTAAAGGCCTAGGTTATATGCACCCACAAATGTTTGGAGTACACACACTTAAACATAATTTTTATTGTAATAGTTAATAAAATGACAAATATGTCCCTCATAACTTTATAAATGTAGTACACCCACCTTCTTGCAAGAAAACTGGAAAAAAAAATCAATCTTTCATCCCTGATAAAAAAATGGTGTGTATTTTTTGCGTTAATATGAAATTCTTTTAACAAATTAACAAATTTTCGATATATTGGCTAATATTTCTGAAAATTATAGGTTCGAAAAAATATTAAATTTAACAAAAAATTTTCATCTAGTTGAGATTTTCTGAAAGTTTCAGAATGATTTGATTTTTTTTTAAAAATATAGCCTACATTTCGGCAATAAAATTCTAAAATCACCCTAAAATAAAAAAAAATGAAAACGTGAATTGTAGAACAAAATCAAATTCATTTTTTTAAAGGATAAAAAAGTGTGAGAAGCGTAGGAAAAAAATAAATTTTAAAATGGTAAACAGTTGAGTTAATTAACAAAAAAAAAAGGAGAAAGTGGTCGGGAGAAGAGGGAACCTACAATGAAAAAATGATGTTTCATTGCAGCTCTTTTATTACAGAGAGAAAGAGAGATATAGAGAGAGAGAGAGAGGGACTGGAGGTCGGAGGCTGATGTGAAATGCAAAAAGAAAATTAGGATTAGAGATAAAAATTATACTATAAAATGAGTGTACTCATTTTATAATGAGTGTGTTCATCTTAATGTGTGTATTCATAACAAATGTGGATGCATTTAACCTGGGCCTTAAGTAAAATAAATAAATAAGGAAGTTGGGCCAAGATTTTCATTAATGGCCCATGAGACCTATATCTAAACCTAAAATTTCAGAAACCCACTTATCCACATTGTACCGTCTATTTTACTCTCGTAGTCTTCCTCTGTCGTTACCACGGATTTTCAGCTGCAGGCATCGCTGCGTCCTCCACCTCAACCGCCGCCTCCTCCCAAGCCGGCGCCGCCCACGCCTGTCCGCTACATCAGACACAGTCGCAGCCATATGATCGTTTCTCTTCAAATATACTAGTGTAGCATGAGTAATTATGAGGCTGCAGAAACACACAATTTTCAGATCAAATTGTACCTTTTTTATTAATTATTTTCTGGTTAAAATCTTTATATCTGTCTATGAACCTCCGGCAATCACTTCCATTATTAAAAGTCATGATATAAAAAAGGAAGGCATGCAGTTTTCATGATTTATAGCCCTGTCAACTGCTCAATTAATTTAATTTAATTACTCTCTTTAAGTGATTATATATAGTTATGAACTAATGTATATTTATTAATACTCTCTTATTTATAGTTTTTTTCATCTCATAATTATTTCTATAATAAAAAATAGGGTAAAACACAGAGGTTCCAAATCCCACCATATATACACCACAACTCTCTCTCCCCCACCCCACATTTTGAATTCACATCTTTCTCATTAAAACTCATATACATTCTCTCTCTGGCGTTTAAGGATCCCAAAATAAAACACCACGCTATCAAAATATTAAATTTAACAAAATATTTTTATCTAGTTGAGATTTTCTGAAAGTTACGGAATGATTTGATTTTTTTTTTTATAATATAGCCTATATTTCGGCAATAAAATTCGAAAATCGCCCTAAAATTAAAAAAATAAAAATAGAAAACGTGAATTGTAGAAGAAAATCAAATTCATTTTTTTAAAGGATGAAAAAGTGTGAGAACCGAAGGAAAAAATAAATTTTAAAAATGGTAAACAGTTGAGTTAATTAACAAAAAAAAAAAGATGGAAGGGATTAGGAGAAGAGGGAACCTACGACGAAAAAATTATGTTTCATGATGCCTTTAAGGTGGGTTGCAGCTTTTTTATTAGATATATATATATAGGTCGGAGGCTTACATGAAATGGAAAAAGAAAATTAGGATTAGAGATAAAAATTATACTATAAAAAATTAGGATTAGAGATAAAAATTATACTATAAAATGAGTGTGTTCATCTTAATGTGTGTATTCATAACAAATGTGATTTAACCTGCGCCTTAAGTAACATAAATAATTGAGAAAGTTGGGCCAAGATTTCATTAATGGCCCGTGAGACCTATACCTAACCCTAAAATTTCAGAAACCCACTTATCCACATTGTACCATCTATTATACTCTTGTAGTCTTCCTCTGTCATTACACGGATTTTCAGCGGCAGGCATCGCTGACTCCTCCACCTCAACCGCCGCCTCCTCCCACGCCGGCGCCGCCCACGCTTGTGCGCTACATCAGACACAGTCGCAGCCTCGCCTCCTCGCTGCCACACGCGACGCACCCCCTGCCGTCACGGCCACACCACGCTGTCAACTGAAGGTATAATTGAATGTGATTTTATTTTATTAGAGTTTCAAAATTATTTTTTGCAAGTGTGGGCTCAACATTTTTTGCAAACGGTTTGCGATTTTGTGACTAAAAATTAGGCGTCCTGTGAATGGACAAAAAATAACAAAATGGTTTAAAGTTGAGCGTTCACTCACTTCGCTACGGTAGTAAGTGCAAGTCACGATTTTACTGTTGAGCGAGTGAACAGTCACTCGCCAGCAAAAAATCGACCAATCATGAACAGTCTCTATACATTAAGGACAAAAACTCGTGTGAACTTGAGTTCACGGTGAATTCAGTTTCTCAATTATCACTTTTAAATGTATACACTATCATTGTTATTTATATTCACTATTATTGTTATTCATATATACTATCAATGTTAAAAAATTAAGTATATTTTTATAACAGTGATAATATATATGAATAACATGATAGTAATTACACATGACACTGATACGAGTTCATGTGAACTCGAGTTCACAAGAAACCTACTCATCCATAAGTGTACACCCATGTAAAAAAAATTCACTTCCAATAAAATTTAACTAACCAATATTTAATAAAGTGATTTTATTTTTAAGTAGTATAAATATGTCTTAGGTCTTGCATCTTTCTCCACCCATATGATCGTTTCTCTTCATATATACTAGTTTAGCATGAGTAATTATGAGGCTGCAGAAACACACAATTTCAGATCAAATTGTACATTTTTTATTAATTATTTTCTGGTTAAAATCTTCATATCTGTCATCTTCATTATCAAAATGGTAGCTATGAATCTCGTGCAATTACTTCCATTATTAAAAGTTATGATATAAAAAAGAAAGGCATGTAGTTTTCATGATTTATAGTCCTGTCAGCTACTCAATTAATTTAATTTAATTATTCTCTCCAAGTCATTATATATATAGTTATGCACTAATATATATTTATTAATATTTTCTTATTTATAATTTTTTTCATCTCATAATTATTTCTATAATAAAAAATAAGGTAAAACACAGAGGTTCCAAATCCTACCATATATACACCACGGCTCTCTTTCCCCCATCCCACATTTTGAATTCAAATCTTTCTCATTAAAACTCATATACATTCTTTCTCTGGCGTTTAAGGATCCCAAAATAAAACCCCACGCTATCAATTAGCAGCAAAGTCCTCAGTGTAAAAAACTGCGAGAAGTGTATTTAAAAATGAAAAAATTGATTCAAATAGAATCTTCATTCGATCAATTCAATAGGGCGTGCTTAAATTATGCAGAAAAGGTGAGGAGTGAAGCGCTTATGGCCGCAACTCGCAAAGCTTATACCGTCGGTGATGAGGTGGAAGTTGAATCTCTCCAACTGCTCTTGAATGAAACCCCATATTAGGATGAAATCGTCACTATCGACGGTTCATACAAAGCTCACATCCATGGACTTGTACAACGATTTCTCGCCACAAAAAATATAACTTCTGTCCGACTTGTTGTACAACAAGACGACTCATAAATAAGAGAGCTCTCTCTCTCTCTGTCGTTTATGACCTTCAAGTATCAATTAAGCACTAGCTGTAATGTTCTGCCTAGCTTTATTTCTGAGCCTAGTGTAAAATTCTGCGCGAATGAAGATTCTGCGCGAATCAGTTTGTTCATGTTCCAATACACTTCTCGCACTTTGTCATGCTGAGGACTCCCTGCTAATTGATAGCATGCGATTTTATTTCGGAGATCCATAAACGCTAGAGAGAGAATGTATATGGGTTTTAGAGAGAAAGATGTGAATTCAAAATGTGGGGTGGAGGAGAGAGAGCCAGAGGTGTATATATGGTGAGATTTGGAACCTCTGTGTTTTAACCCTTTTTTTTTCTTCAAGTTATTTGTTTTGTGGAACCTTGGTGAAGTTCCAATCATCAAGTCACTATCTCTTGAAACTAACTTTGCTTATCATGTACTCCCACGAATTGTCATTCTATATGCATTATAAATGCACATATATATTATATTCAATAAATATTATCTTCTTCATAAGAATAGCTTACCTATCTATGTATTTTAATTTTAATTATGTTAAAAGGATAAATTACAAAAATAAAATGTACACCCTCGATCTACAGAAATTTATTCCTGTGATTTTTAAACACAATATTTAATAAAAAATAATGTTTTATTAAAAATATAGATAAAATAAGAGAATAAATGGAGATATTGTGTGGTTCAAATTAACTTTTAGTTATGAGTGTAATTTATTTCTAAAAAGAAAAGAGAAATAATATTGGTGGATATAAAAAAAAATTAAAATAAAATTGATGGACATAGTGAGTAGATAATATTGAAAATTTTAAAATATCGTAAAATTTTGAAATTTATGAAAAATTGAAATGAGATATATATTTCTTCTGTCCCAAATCTATCTTCATACATGTGTTTGCCACACATATTAAAAAAAAATTACTTTGTTAACTTTTTCAACCATTCAAAATAAGTTGTTTATACTTTTTAATTAGTGTATAAAATGGATATAATATGAATATTATATTAAATTTTGTTTTTGTTTTAAGGATGTTAACATAGAATTGAATGGACTAAAATAAAAATTATAAAAATAATTATGATATGAAAAAAATTATAAATAAGAGAATATTAATAAATATACATTAGTGCATAACTATATATAATGGCTTGAAGAGAGTAATTAAATTAAATAAGTTGACCAGACAGGGCTATAAATCATGAAAACTTCATACCTTCCTTTTTCATATCATGACTTATAATAATGGAAGCTGTTGCAGGAGGTTCATAGCTATCATTTTGGTACTGCAGATGACAGATATGAAGATTTTGACCTGAAAATAATTAAGAAAAAAGGTACAACTTATATGAGAAATAAAAGTTAGTTATTTGAAATAGTATGTTTAAATATGAATAAGATAAAAATATTTTAGGAGCAATAAGTAGTTAGTATAAAGAAGTCACGAAAATAAAAAATAATCTACGGGATTAAACTAGCATATGAATTTTTCTAAAAGAAATTAAATAGTGGTTTTTTCTATAATTCGTGTACAAAACATATAAACATATATTTTTAATTTACAAATAATTTGTCAACGAAATAAAAATCCTAAATAATTAACTATCTACTAGCAATTTGCCTATACAAATTTGTAGGCAAATTCGTTATAGATAAAAAATGAAAATACCTATATAATTAATTTTTGGGGGAAAGAGGATCTCTATAGATGGATTACTAAAATTAATTTTCATCGATGTATATAGATTTGGGAGAAAAAGTGACATTAATGGAATTGTCTTAGGAAATTAGAGTAATTGATTATTAGGTTGTTATTACTTGTCTTGATTGGTGTTTCTGATTTTGATGTTTCGCGACTGTTTGGAAAATGTTTTGGTTTTGGAATAGATACTGTTGGGTATGTAGATTTGTTTGCAGGGCTGTTCCTTAACGAAGGAGGATTTGAGTACACGGGTGCTAATGCGGTAGCTTATGCTACACCACTGTGTGCTGAATCCCAGGACAAGGAAACCACAATGAGTTAGAGGAGAAGATGGTTTTATGTTGGTGGAGGGTCAATTTTTGTCTTAAACTGTTGGGATGGTGTATTGACAGCAGATTGTGGAGACAACTATGCGATGCACAATTATGTGCTGAGGTAGATATGACTTTCAGAAGCAACTATGTGATGAGGAAGACACGACTTATAATCAAGACATGACTTTAAGCTGCACAACAATGAGCTGAGGAAACCTCATAGTGAGGTTTTTCAGGGACGTTTCATATACTTACTTGATTCACTTATATGTCTCTTAGAAGGACTAGTGTATTGCTAAGTGCACTTTGAATTTACTGGCAGGTTTTTTTTTTATGCAAGCAGTGTTAGCGTGCAGGAAAAAGGCTGATGTTGAGTCCGGGGGATGCCCCGTGTATATGTACTATTTTTTATGTTGATAATTCGCCGATTTATCGGTTGGTTATCATTTACTTTGTTTATAGTGTTCATCCCTGTTGGGATGGTATAGGTATTTTCTGATTCTTTGAATTGGATATTGATTGTAGTGCTTAATGATGGACGAAACATGTTCAGTAGATGGAGGGTTGCAAGTGATGAAATATGGGAAACATGTTTTGAAGAATATTCTGAAGTTTTTGAGGAATGCAGTGTGCTGAAAGAGTATTGATGATTGTTGAAGAATGAAGCAGGTTGAAAAATAAAGCAGCAGGATTGGAAAGATGATTGGGAAGCCTCCTATATAGTTGCTGCTAGTGGTTAGGATAGATTTGACATTTTGATAGGCCAAATTCTATTGTAGGATGTAGACATATTTTTTTTATTTTTGCATTAATTACTGTTGTACTGCGTCGACTTGATTTGAGTCGAGCTTTTTTTTTATCGTAATATAAATTTACATTTTTCGATAAAAAAATAAAATAAAATGAAAATACATATATAATTAAAAAATTGTTGGTAATTTTGCAGGCAATCGCCACTATACTACGATATTTTTTTATTGAAAATCTTGTAGTCATATTGGCAAATCGATAATATTTCATTTTCTTGTAATGGGAGAGAGTCTTAACTTTTCCTCTAAAAAGAAATCTCCGACTATTTACAGGTACAATAAGTGCAATGATTCAATACAAATGTAATTTAAAGTGTGAAATAAAAATGTTTCACTAATTGTACTTGAAAATAGTGAAAATATTAAAAAAAAATTGAAAAATTAACTTTTTTTGAATTATTATATATAAAAGTAATCTTCCCAATAGTTTATTCATTGTATGTTGGAATTTGGTTTTGAAAGAGTATTAAATATTCTAGTTTGATCAATTTAATGGAGGATAAAACAATAATCTCAATGAGACTACGTGTAATCGATGCGTTCAACTCGTGGAGTAGATCGTTGTGGTATTTTTCGTTCTTAAAATCGAATTACGGTGAGTGAGAAATTAATTCCTGAAGTGGAAACATCAATATTAATGTGAGAAATATTATGTGGGAATAAATTAAAATAAGAAGTATTCTATTTTGTCCCACATTGAAACAATAGTAAAGAAATTTGTTGTATATAAGTAAGAGTTTTTCAGGATGATATTCAAATATGGGGACTCTGTCCCATGAACCACATACACGCGCTGGCGCCCGACCGTACTGGTTTGGGACTTGAACTTGAACTTGAATCTTGTCTTTGAGTGGTCTTTAATGGCCCTTTGGTCATCTCTCTATCTTTTTAGAGACAAAAAAATACGGATCTAGTGGGTCGACCCAATTCGGTGACCCAGAATACCTATAGATCATCTATATGAGCGGTCCGAAAAGCTCCACGTCTGGAATCCACGGACTTAGTTTGGATCCTTGGATGCTCCACGTCAGCGATCCAGAAAGATCAAATATTCTGCAGCCTCCATCGGTTTCGCATTTGATGTGGTCGCAACCGCCCACGAAGGTCGTTGAAAATGGGAATATTCCCTCTGGATATGGGCTTAAGCTTAACAGAGTGGTAAATCCGTATCTATATATAGGAGTGTCGCATTTATTCTCTGCATTCAGAAATCACAGAATTTCTCTCTGTGTGTCTGTGTGCGCGCGCATTTTAGAAAGTCAGTTCATACACTTCTGTTGTTTGTCTTTCCTCTGTGTTAAGTATTGCTACTAACACATAAATATCGAAACCATTTTATCTTTGGAGACAGTTACGTGTATCCCGTGAACATTAGCCAGAATGTATTTTATCTTGCGAGAAAAAAGTTTATTTCTTGACTCGGTTTGATTCTGATTCTGTTTTCGTTTCCTTTAATTGCAGTATAATTATGTACAATGTATTAACAGCCCACTATAAATAACACTATCATTATCAATTCAGGAGCCATAAGAAAAATAATATTGATTTAAGGTTTGATTAAATCAGTTTGTGTAAGTAAACAATTGACTTTTACATTTTTTTTATAGAAAAGAAAATGTTAAATCAATAACAACTAGAGCTGGCAAACGGGCCGGGCCTGCCCAGCCCAGCCCACCAGGCCAACTGATGTTCACGGGCCTGGTCGGGCAGACCCATTTTTCAGTCGGGCCTATAAAAATTGAGCCCAGCCCAACCCAATCTAGCCCACGGGCTAACGGGCCTGCCCGGCCCATTTTTTTTAAATAATAATTTTAATTATTATATTATAATCATTGTTAACTTATACTTTTACAATCCACAAACCAACAACACAAACATAAAATAGAACTAAAACAAAAAATTCAAACATAAATTAAAAAAAAAAAAGATCATTACTCATAGTCATAGTGTCCTAATATAATAAAAGCAGTTCATAAGTAGAGAAGAGGGGGAGTCGTGTGTTCCACAGGAAACTATGGTTTGTTGAATTATGAGGTGTATTGAAAAATGAAAACAGTACACGCCAAAACTCAAAAGTCTTAGAATCCATTATTTTTAATTCTATTATTTTAAAATAAATTTAATTATATTATTATTAATTATATTATTTTAAAATAAATTTTATTTCTCCAGGCCAAACGGGCCAGCCCGCGGCCCACCGGGCCAAGCCCATTTGGCCCGCCGGGCCAAACGGGCCGGGCCAAAACGGCCCAATTTTTTTCGGGCCACTATTTTTCCGGCCCAGCCCAGCCCATACGTCGGGTATGCCGGGCCGGAATTGCCAGCTCTAATAACAACATTGTGCCAATGTTACCCATAATAACTTTCGGGGGCCAATATTCACTTGGATGTAATATATATTTAATTTAAAAAAAAAGATACTCCAAGCAATAGTAATAAGTAATATTTCAAAAAATAATACTTAAAGAAGTAAAAGTAATATATCAATTGAAAAAATATATAGAGATTGAGCTTAAAATTAAAGTGAATGTCATGCACTTGAGTGCATACAAGAATTTGTGCAAATGTATTTATAGATATAATCACATGTATTAATTTACTGATGTTATATTCTTTTACACTATGATATCAATTTATAAATTTAATGATTCAGTAAATGCATATTATGATATAAGTGAATATTTTTAGTAATATGATTTCATATAACGGAACTTCATAGAAAACTTTGTGAAATGCAAATTGAAATCACTATTCTCGCAAAGTTCATATTTTTGAGTCAAAAAAATATGTCCAAATACGTATGTAAAATTTGAATTTTATATTTTTTATTGAAAAATTTCAAATCACATTAATTAGCAAAACAAAGCATTTGTACCATATTATCTCATTTATAAATGCTGAGTGAATCTATTCTAAAATTTATTCATAATATAAAACTTTTATTATTAGATGCACTTACTGATATTACTATATGCACTAATAACATAAGGGCCCTTTCGGCAGGGCTGAAAAGCTCAGATAAAGAAACCATTTTCACCCTTTTACGACGTTTGGTAACGCAAAAATATTTTCTAACTGCTCGAGTCTTTTTTTAACTGCCCGTATTTTTTCTACAATTTCATTCAATTTGACCTTAACATAAGATACAAATATATTGGAAGAATCTTATAATGATGTTGTTTATGTGGCTATTTACCAAACAATAACTGAGATTATGTTTATGAATGTTTATAAATTATAAGAAAATTTTGTAGAGAGAGAGTGTAGAGAGGAGTATTTTCTGGAAAATATTTGCTTAGAGAGAGAAAATGGATATAAGAGACCAAATTGTAGTTTTGCATGTGATGATGTGGCATGTATTAAGCTTACTTAGCTTAGTTAACTGACAAGTGTCCTTAACACTTGTCTCTTTGCCCACTGTTATGCTCTAATTACATTGCTCTTGACCTACTACATCACTATTGGCAACCTACGTAACTACTGACTTCAACTCCGAGTAGTGGCGAGCTTCCTTGCCTTGGGTTGTTCCATGGTGCGATGCTTGTAGTAGGGGGTGGTCCCTTGCCTCTGGCTCTGGGCGAGCTACTGGCGAGTTATCGAGCGAGCTCCCTCCATCTCTGTTGTGCTAACTGGTCAAAGGATGATGACGTAGCTCTGGCCACCTGGGGCGAGCTATCTGGCCTTGAGCTTTTAATTATGTTAACTATCCCAAATGAGCTCGCTTTAGTTCGCCTATCAACATTTGCCCCCTCAGCTCGTCCACATATAGTTTTTTCAATGTGTGGGCGAGTTGTCTTGCCTCTTTGGGTGAGCTCTAGTGATGGCGAACTTCTTTCCAAGTGATGCAGAGCTTTATGGCGAACTATCCTTCTGGCGGCGGTTGTGCAGACATGGCGCAGAATTCGAGGCATCACCACGCCTTTTCATACCTTAAAACGCGCGCCCATGATTGCCATACTTTCAAATTTTTGCAATTAAGTCCTTGATGTCGCTGGAAACCTCACTTCGCATCGTCTCCCTCCTATAAATAGATAAAACGTTAAACATTTCACACTTTTCTCACTTCAGATTTTCAGAGCGATTCCGAGCAAACTCCGGTGATTTTCTCACCGCATTATCAGATTCTCGATCCTTTCTCCAAGGTAGTAGACCCATTTCTCTTTTTCTTCAATTTCTTCTTGTGTATTTTGGTTTTTTCCTTCTTTTTTCTAAGTGTTAAGAACTTTCCGGCCAACCTCCATACATACGGATCATCTCCTTCATAACTTCCGGCCGCCCCCTCAGTTTTTTCGGCCGTCGGGCTTACAAGCTCCTATACCTTAGAAATTTTAAATAGACCTTCTAATCTTGCCCTTAACAAGCTATGTCATCCCGATCTTCGTGTTCAAGTCAAACCCTTTCAAATCGAAATCCAGGCAAACGACCAATGACTGAGGACGAAACCATACCCCAACTGACCCCTGTGATGATCGGATCTAGTTCTGAGGCGACCTCTGTAGCTCGCCAAGTGTCAGGCGAGCTATTGTGCGAGGTCCGTAGTGATCCCGAAGATATGGCGATGAACTCCGGGGGAATATTTGGCGAGCTTGTCCGTGAGCTAGAGGGCGAATTAGCTCAAGGTAGTGGTGAGGAGGTCGCCGAGTCTGGTGGCCTCTCAGGCGAGCTAGTGTGCGAGCTCAAGGATGAGACTGAGGACCAAGAAATTATGATGGCCTACCTCCAATCCATCGACTTTCCGGTGCCCCAGGTGAGCATAATATCCCTACGGCTGTTGAGCACGAACTGGACTGAGATGATTACTTGGCGAGGTACTAAGCGAGGTTCCCTACTCCGGAACGACCCATAAGGGAGGTCGCCGATGCTAGTGACTATCAGACGAACAAGATTCAGAGCATGATCTCGGAGGACATGCTTGCCGACATCCGCAAGAAGTATCGCATTTCCCTGGAAATTCACATGTATACGCCCGGTCCTAAGGAACAAGCTGACCTACCTCCGGCTGGCCTCATCGCGATCAATGTCCACACTTTGGAGGCTGGGCTTACTCTACCTCTCCATCCTATCATCGGTCGGTTCTTTTTCGACATGAACTTGGCCATCATGCTGATCACTCCTAACGGTTGGAGCAACTTACTGGCCGTTCTGACAATTTTTAGACTGGAGGGGTACAAGAATCGTTTCACCATCTCCGAAATCAACTGCGTCTTCAGTGTCACTAAAAAAAAGTTGAAGGTAAAGGGTACTATTACCTGAAGGCTAGGTCATGTGAAAAGTTCTTGGAGAGTTTTCCCAACAAAGTCTGCGACTGGAAGGAGCAGTTCTTCTTCGTTGGAGGGGACTGGCGAGCTTTTACCAATTATACGGGACAAAAATGGTGAATACTATACCCTGAGGAATATGAGGAAGCCAGCAGTAGGTGTACTCGCTTGGCGTGAGTGGGTTGATTTAGATACTAATCTGATCATCTCTTTCTTGCAGGTCCGAAGTATCATAAGTGGGGTCACTCCAACTCCCAAATCTCTGAGACGTTCGACTTTGTGTACGCTGTGTGCTGTAGGAGGAATCATAAAGATCGAGGAGTAGACCACCTGTGTAACGCGTACAGTCGGTGAGCTGCCTTAGTGCTCACTTCTCCTCATCACCTCACTGTGCGAGCTCCGGATCTCCCAGGTACACATCTTTCTGAAGCTCGCAGATAGTTCGCCTGCACTACTACTGACACTTTCTTTTTATTATGTGCAGATCAGGATGTGCAGGACATGACTATCGCTATCCCGCTGGCTCACTACACCCTTTCCCAGAAAATCTGAATGGCCCCCAACTGTCCTGGAAAGAATGCCCCACCATCTGCTGTTCTAGCAGCACAAAAGAAAGCTGAAGGGGCACCCCCTTCGAAGGGTAAGGCGGGAGGTTCCGATCAGGGGTCCTCCTAAAAGAAGACTGTTGTCAAAACTTCGGCTAAGGCTCCGGTTAATAAAAACGTGGGCAAGAGGGTGTCTGAGCGAGTTATCCTTCCTCCTCCTTCACCTTCCGGCCATCTCAGAAAGGGGGACGGGGCCTACGTAAATGAGGAGGAGGAGGAGCAAAATCGTAAGAGGGCGCGGGTAGCTACGCAAGATTCTAACTCGGGGTGAGCTTCCTTTAGCTCTGGGCAGGGGGACTCCCTTCACTCGATTGCTCCCCTTAATACACAGACTCCCCCCACCACCATCGTCTTACGGAGTCCGGGTGGGGGACGACACGCTACTGGGATGGGATCCCACCACATTTGGGATGAGAACTCTCTCTAAGTCTTCGTAGTGGGTCAACTTTTTCCCTTGAGAATCTTCTAGGTGTTCTTTGTTTCGTTCGCAGGTATGCTCCTGATGTCCATCCCGAAAGGACCGAGATTTTGCACAATGCCACCCGGTCCACACCTCTTGTCTCTTTGCGCGACTTGCCAACTGGTTTAGCTCGTCGCACTCTCGAGGAGGTGCTGGAGTACTGGTCGCAATCCCAGTTGGCGATGGTTGAAAAGTAAAGGCTGGCGAGAAGAAAAAGGTCGGGAAGGTGGCTGCTAAGATGGAGAATAAAGCTAAGGCAACGTTGGTGGGCAAGCAGAGCACCTTGAAGAAGCTCGAGCTACTACAGACGGAGCTCACCCGTCAGAAGGAGGATTTTGAGGTGGACTTGAGGGCCAAGGATGAAGAGCTCGCCCGTAGGTCGCAGGAGTTTGCCAGGGAACAAAAGCTGAACAGAGCTTGCCGAATGCTCAAAGCAAAATGGCGAAATTCGTACCTATGCCACCAAAGTTGCCGAGCTCCAGGGCTTTCTGGATATTTTGATTTCACCAGAGGTCTTAGAAGCTGCGAGGGCGGGAGCTTCAGACCTCGATTATCTTCTGTGTTACACCGAGATCCTACGCGCCTATTATTAGAGTCATAATTGCATCTTTTTGCATCCATTCCTCTATGGTTTTGATGTGCTTATGTTCATATTTGACCCTATTATGCTAAACTTTGTGCATTTAACCCTTTTTGGCTAGAAAGTTGTGTTTTGTAGTGATAACAAGCAAAACCGGCAAGAGACGAGCAAGTTCGTAAAAATCCAGATTTTTTGAGTTGATCCAATGGAAGCAAATGATATTTCATGTTGAAGAGCTTGAAGAGAGGGTCGCAATGGAAGAAGAATCGAGTCAATTGGAGCTCTAAAACTCAAGATATGACAAAAAACGAGGAAGTCGATGCATCGACCGACACTAAGTGTCTTGATCGGCAGCCAAGGCCCGCAAATCGGCAGCAAGGCTTAGCAGCTAGCACGTTTCTTCTCTGGATCGGCAGCAAGCAAGTCGCACAGGGAAAGTATTGAGTTTGATCGGCATTCCGCTTCTCTAGATCGGCAGCGGAGGCAAAGTATCGACCAAGCTGCCGATCAAGATCGGCAGTCCGCCTTGGCAAACCGGCAGCCGTCCTGATTTTCGGATTTCAGGGTTATTTTCGTATTTTTGCGTGTTTTAATGAAGGACATCTTGGTAAATGATGAAAGGGTACTATACATACTTCCATCTCAGATTTCCAAGGACATTCTTCCTCACATTCCACACATCATCATTCACTCTCTAGATTTTTAAAAGTTAGAGGTAGTTACTAGTTGGGTTCATTAGATTTCTTCCTACGATTTCTTTGATTACTTTTGATCTACCGTTTGGATCGTCGATCCGTTTGTTTCTGCACTCTCGTCTTATCAAGAGCTACATTTTGACTGATCGAATTGTATTTTCATTGGCGGATCACTAGATAGAATTTCATGGTAATTAGTATCTTTACCATTTCTCTTGTAATAGGTAAGATTTTACTATTTCTCTTTAAATTCATTGTCATGAGAATTGTAGTTAGCTCAATTGTTCAATTGTTATCCCAATTAGCCATGAGCTAATACCCTTTTGCATTGGTGTATGATTCCTATGGAGTAATGTGGTGTTAATGTTGATCTTATGATTGCTATGAGATGTTAGATGATTAATTCTCTATATTGATGATATGTATGAATACTTGGCATGCTTAATTGTTTATTAGGGCCATTAGGGAAGTAGCAACATATGAGAATTGAGCTCTTTTCCTTAATATTCTATCATAAGGTCATATGCATGCTAGGTGTTTGATGAAATTCCTAGGATAGTGAGAATTATTCCTAGTGAATAGGCACTACAATAAGGGCTTTAATGTGTGATTAGGGAAACCTATGCATGTTGAGGAGGCTTTGCCTAATTGATTGTCCAATAGCTCATTGCATGATTAAGTGATACAACACCATGTGAAACATAGGATAGTACACTAATGCATATCCTCTCCATTTGCTCACTTTACACAAAAGTGATAGGTAGTTTACTTTCTTGACGAGCTAGTAGACATAGAACCATCCCACTTTTATTGCTTTGTTTGAGTATTCGAATTTGAATAACAACCATACCTTACAATCTCCCATCTCCCTGTGTTCGATAAATAAACTTGGTTACCTTGCTGCTACTACTACGATCACGTGCACTTGCGTGTTACACCATTTGGGCAAACAGCCTACCGTTGGGAGGTCGATTAGAAGGCTGTTGTGTGGGAGGTCCTGGTGAAGGAGTACCAGGATTTCGTGGGGTTGGCTAAGATTCCTCTGGGCTTTATCGCAGATATTGGCGACCTGGTTGAGCTTGGCCTCAATCTGGACTTCATCCCGAGCCACATCAGGATCATTGGAAGGTCGTATCCTCCTCTAGACGTTGAAGCTGGGGACGACGAAGGAGGTGAGGGCAAGCTAAGTATTGACGGGGACGAACAACGTACTCCGCTCACCGAGGAGCAGGTGGGCGAGCTGGTTGAAGACATAATGGTTGACACCAGCGGCATAGGCTCGATTACTGAGATGCCCACACTCTCTTCCCTTACTGGCCAAGAGGTCGCCCTTATTTCCATCACTCCTTCTGCCCCCAAGCTCACAGCTACTGCCGATGCTGTAGCCAGCACCGCTCCCCAGTCCTAGGCCTTAGGGTTGTTTTTGCTTTTCTTTTGTTTAAGTCCTTGTAGTTTGTAATAGCTCGCAGTTCACCCATAATGGGATTTTTTTGTACTTTTTTGATAGCTAGTTGGTTGGCTTTTTTGTAACCAACACTCCTTATGAATGAAGTGCGATTTTCCTATTCTATTCTGCCTTATTATTTATTTATTGCACGTTATTATCTTTTAGTAGCTCGTTTTTACATTTGGTACACATTTGTTGGTCTTACGTTACTTAGAACTGTGAATTATTCGTCTTATGTCACTTAGGACCGCGAATTGTACTCTTATTCTGATCTCTTGGGCAATTGGGTTTTTATAAAACACTTTGCCTTAGATGTTTTTATAATCGTCTTTTGAGAATTTTTCTAACACTAGGCAGTGGGTTCTTAGTAATCCTTTTAGTATGATACCTTAATGAACCTTGGCAGTTTAATGGTCTTTGCCTCGAGCTTTGATAATAACGTTTTGGGACTCGTATCCTTTGCAAATTTTGAGCTTGAACAGATAATTTCTTTGAAAACATTCATCTTCATTGAACAACAATCTTACATAGGTTGTCATCAATATTTCTGATGCGAACCTTTGATTAGTCTATTTACAAGCTACTGTCTTCCTTCCTCTACTACTGGCAGTATCTCTTCATTATCTACGTCAAAGCCCGAAAACTTGCTAATGACACAAACATGGTCTTGGACAAACTCCTCAAGAAAATGTAGCAGTTTCTTTTCATCACGTGAAGTTATGTTTGAATGAAATATGTCAATTGTCATATATTTCTTCTCAAGTTCCAGATGTTCTATCCGGGCACCAGTTCTTCAAAGAGCGCAATAGATGACGACATAGTCGGACCTTCAGTATATAAGCATTCTTCTGAGCCTTCCCTTCGTAACAACTACTTTTCATACTCCAACTCTTTCTCTATTATTGGTAGTATTTCTTTAAGTGTGTTGCGCTCCATGTATAAGACGAAGCTTTCCCTTCCATATCTTCGAGATCGTATGTCTTGTTAGTCCAGCTAGCGGTGACCCGGAACGGTCCTTCCCAGTTTGGTCCAAATACTCCGGGTGGCGTTGCCAGTCGCTTTCTCAAGACCAACTCCCCAACCTTGAACTTTTTGTGTCTCACTTGGGTATTGTAATATTTTTCAGCTCTCTGCTTGTAGGTAGCGCTTCTTAGTTTTGACGAAGCTCGGGTTTCTTCGAGCAGATCTTTCTCTACTGTCAAGGCTTCATCATTGCTTTCTTCGTCATAACCTACTACCTTCCAAGTCTGATTTTGGACTTCTACTGGGACTATTGCTTCCGTTCCGAAGGCCAGGGCAAATGGGGTTTCTCAGGTACTAGCTCTGTAGGATATTCGGTAGAACCACAACACTTCAAGGAGTTCGTCAACCCAGCTATCTTTCTTATTTTCCAGACGGATCTTCAAAATGTGCTTTAAGATTTTATTAACTGGTTCTACTTGTCCATTTGACTGCGGGATGGTAGGGGGTTGAGTAGTGTTTCTTGATATTCCACGAGCTGCAGAACTCTCTGAACTTCTGACCATCAAACTGTCTACCATTATCTGTCACTATCGACTGTGGGACACCGAATATGCAGATCAAATTCTTCCAGATAAAGCTTGTCATCCTTTCCTGCGTTACTGTCATTAATGCTTCAGCTTTAGCCCATTTTATGTAATAATCTACTTTTACTACGACAAACTTTACACCGCCTTTGCCAGGTGGGAATGGGCCGATCAAGTCGATACTCTATTTTTCAAAGGCCATAGGCTGAAGATTGATTTGAGCTGGTTCCCTGGGGTATGGATGTTTGGTGCAAATAGCTGGCACTTTCAGCATCTTCGGGCGAAGCTAATGGCATCTTTGCATAGAGTGGGCCAATAATACCCCTGCATGATCGTTTTATATGCTAAATGTTGCCCCCCAGAGTGACTCCCACAGATCCCCTGATGGATTTCTTCTAACACCTCTAACCCCAGTTTTTCTGATAAACATTTGAGTAGGGGTAGAGAGAATCCTCGTTTGTATAACTGATCATCCACCAGTGTGTATCTGGCTGCTTGCTTCACCAGCTGACTAGCTACCCAAACATCTTCTGGAAGTGATCCGTCCTTTAAGTACTTTTTAATGGGAGCTTGCCAGTCGTCGTCCTCTTCCTGCCCCCAGTCGAGGTTTGATTTACTTTGTAATCAAACGTCGAGGGATCTTTTAGCTTTGTGACTACAACTTCAGTCAGCTACGCTTCTCCGCTACTCGTAGCTAGTCAGGCTAGTACATATGCTTGCATGTTTTCCAACCTTGGTATCTGCTCGATGTATACTTGTTGGAATAGTGAGATCAGGTGTGCTACTATTTTCTGGTATAGTGCCATCTGCTGGTCTTTATCTTCGTATTCTCCTCAAACTTGGGATATTATTAGTTGGGAATCTAGGAAAATTTGTAGTTTGGTTGCCCCCACAGTTAATGATAACCTAAGTCCGGCTATCGATGCTTCGTATTTAACTTCGTTATTCGTAGCTCTCAAATAGAATCTGATTGTTGAAGTGAAGACTTGTCTATCTGGGCTTATTAGTACTACACTGACTCCTGCTACTGTGCTAGTTGATGATCCGTCCACGTAGAGGTGCCATGGTACTATACGTCCCCTAATCAGATCTTGTGGGAAAGTTAGCTCGACGATGAAGTCGGCAAGCGCTTGTCCCTTGATCGCTGTTTGGGGTGCGTAGGTTATTCCATATTGGCTGACCTCTAATGACCATTTCAACAAGCGTCCTGCAGTGTCCGGCTGATGCAGTATTTGCCTTAATGGGAACGTTGTTAGTACTTCCACTTGGTGGTCGAAAAAGTAAGGCCTCAATTTCCTAACACTCATTACCAGCGCGTAAGCCAACTTCTCCGTAGGCGAGTAGCATAGCTCCACTTCGTGTAATGCTTGGCTTACATAGTACACTGGTAAATGTGTTTTTCCTTCTGCTCGAACTAGCACCGAGCTGATGGCCACCTCCTCCGCCTCCGCCAAGTATAGGTATAAATTTTCTCTAGGTTCGGGCTTTTATAGGATTTGTGGATTGCTGAGATATTCTTTGATGTTTTCCAAAGCTCTTTGACATGCGCTTGTCCACTGAAAATCTTCTTTATGCTTGACTTTCTTCACCTAGTCAGGTGGCTTTATTTCCATGATACACTTCACTTGGGTAGGGTTGACCTTAATCCCTCTTTGGCTCACCAGGTGACCCAGGAACTTTCCCGAATGTACTCCGAAGCTACTCTTCTTGGGGTTCAATTTCATGTTGTAGGTCCGCAATATGTCAAATTCTTGTTTGAGGTGGTCCAGGTGATCCTCCTTCTTCAAGCTTTTGACAACAATGTCATCTACGTATACCTCCATCGTATGTCCAATGGGTTGGTCAAACATTTTGTTGACCAATCTCTGGATGTAGCTCCGGCATTTATGAGTCCGAATGACATCCTACTCCAGCAGTACATATTCTTGTTTGTATAGAATGTCGTGTGCACCTGGTCATCCGGGTGCATTGCTATCTGGTGATAACCTGCAAAAGCATCCATGAAAGTCATTATTTCATGTCCTGCAGTATTATCTACCAGTTGATCGGTGTGTGGTAGTGGAAAGTTGTCCTTTGGGCAAGCTACGTTGAGGTCCGTGAAATCTATGCATAGTCTCCACGTCCCATTTGACTTTTTCACCAGCACTGGGTTGACTACCCACTGTGGACAAAGTGCCTCTTCTATAAGCTTGTTATCTAGTAGTTTTTTCACCTCCGTGGTCTAGGCTTCATACTTGTCTGGTCTGTACTTTCTTCATTTTTGTTGGACGAGCCTCCTTGTTGGATCAATTTTCAATCAATGGCAGGTGTGCTCCAGTAGAATTCCCATCATATCTTCATGGGACCAGGCAAACACGTCCAGGTTGGATTTGAGAAATTCTTCCCTCTTACTCCTGTAGGGCTCCTGTAACTCGGAACCTATGAAAAGTTCCAAGTCACTCCTGCTGGGATCCACATGGATAGTTCTGAGCTCTTCCACCGGTGTAGCACTCATTTTCTTGCTTTTTCACCTTAGGTCTGAAGTGAATCCTTCACAGCTTAGCTCGTCCACCTCTTGCATAGGTTCGTAACCCACTCGGGGTTCGAGGTCTTTGCGCCTTTCTTCACTGTTGGTAGGTTCGCAGACCTCCGCAGGTTCTTGCACGGCTGAGCTGGTATATGCGTCACCTGGTAGACCACCATCTATCTCCATAGGCACCGTCGGCTGGGGGACATTTTATTTGACTTGGGCGACCTCCGGCTCTTCAAGATGGTTATCCACCTCCATCAGCTCAGTCTCTACTGAGATAGCATTGTGGATGTCTGACTCGTCAGCTGGGTGTTACACTTCATCTTCATACACCAGTACCTACGTAACAGGTTTTTTAATCTGCAACAGACATTCTTTAGCTTTCTTCTGATCGCCCTTTATGGTACCGGCGCCCTTTGGAGTTGGAAATTTTAAGCAATAGTAGTAAGTTGAACACATAGCTTTGAATTCAGCAATAAAGGGTCGCCGAGGAACCCATTATAGGACGATTATTGATCTACTACTAAGAAATCTATCAATCAAGTCAGCCTTCTTTCAGGATCCTCAAGCGCTACAAGTTAAACCGATAAGCAGATCATTCTAACGGGGATGGTTACAGCCTCCCCAAACTTCACTATTCTGTGATTACAATCTTGTATGTATGACTCGTAATCTCCTAACTGATCTACGGTGCTCTTGAATAGTATGTTGGTGTAGGTGTCGGTGTCCACGAGAAGGCAGTGGACTTTTGTGTTCATGATGTTGGTGCTTATCACCAACGAGTCATTGTGGGGGGTGAGGATTCCTTCCAAGTCTGCTTGTGAAAATATCAGCTCCGCGGTAGGTTTGGAGCTGGGCTTGATGCTTGAACTGCCTTCCTGGACTTGGTGTACAACCCGTAGGTCCGCTTTCCTTTCTCTTTTCGATGTTGGGGGTCTCCCATCTGAAACCCTGCCCGCCGGTCCGACCTGTTCTTCAAGGACCAGGATTTCTCTGTTGGGCTCTTGCTGTGCAGGAGGTGGAGGTGGTTTGCATCTGTTTTGTCTGGGATGATGGTCCTCATCCTCGTCCTCATCCTCATCATCGGTCTCTTCCCTCCTCTTCTGTCTTTGTCTTTTCACAGGGGCTTTCTTGACGATTTCGGCCAGCTTGCCGTCCTCGTAGAATTTCCAAAGCTGCATCAGTAAATCACGACACTCGCTGGTGAAGTGTTTGATGCTCTGGTGATACGCACAGTACTTGTTGGGGTTCAGCTTGCTACGGTCATGTCTAATCTTTCTAGGCTCGTTTAGCATAGCCTTGTCTTTGACTGTCGTAAACACTTGATCAACTGATACCGTCAGTACTTGGTTCAGCTTCTCCTTGAACTCATCCCCATCTCCGAAAGATTTTAGATTCCTTGGGGCCTTGTATGTGCCCCCTGCTTTCTTGCCCCCGGCTTTTTTTTCTCAGTATTCCCAACTTCCTTCAATAGTGTCTCCTGCATAGCCACGTACACACCTGCCTTGTGCCTAAATTCAGCATAGGTCTTTGGGCAAGACAAGTGCATCTCTTTCCACAGTTCGGTTCCCTTCTTTAATCCGGCCATGACGGCCACAATGTTTGTATCTTCGCTGACGGGTTCACCTTCCAGCAAAATTTTATTGAACCTTTCCAGATACTGCTGGTCCGACTCCTCATTCCCCTAATTGATGTTTGCGAGCCTGTGCTTCTGGGTGAGGTATGACCCATAGCCAGAGAAGTGTGACAGGAACTCCCATGTGATTTGGCCAAAGGATTGGATTGACCCTTGTTCGGTGTAAATGAGTCCTCACGCAAGTGTACGTGTTCGTGATTAGCGTGGTAAGCTTGACCAAGTTTTAATATATCGAACCCAAAGGAGATGAGGATTTGAATGAAAATTCGTTGTTTCGATTGGCTATCTAACAAAGCAATAAAAGGCAAGGGTATCTATTGTCTACTAATTTGTCAAAAGAGCAAACTACCTACCACCTTGTGTTCGCAAAGTGAGCAAATGTGAGGGAATGTGCTAGTGT
>JAPKLY010000660.1:75132-101129 GCA_026898435.1 Prunella vulgaris
TTTTCACCTATAATCACAACTTTCTAGCCAAAAAGGGTTAATAGCACAATTTATACCATATTAGGGTTAAATATGATCATAAGAATATCAAAACCATATAAAAATGATTACAAAAATATGCAATTATGACCCTAATCAACCCTAGAGCCAGTGATGAGAACCATTTGTGGGCCCGGTCTCCGAGGGTTAGCGAGAAATTCTTGCAATGTGTGGCATCCGTCGCTCCCATGGAGATCATAAAATTTGTGTACTTGGATACGTACACCTTTGGGTCGGATTCTCCTTCGTATACGGCCATCGCCAGTTACTTGATTTTCTTCTATACTGGAGCCTTTAAAATGGCAGGTGCTAGTGTTGAGGCCGGGAGTGTGTACATATCTGTTCCCCCACTCTTGGCAACTACCTGCATCTGTAACTGCTCGATGACCTTTTTTAATGTGACCAGCTCATCATCGTGAACCACCTCCTGTGGAGGATGTTCAAAGGTTGTATGCCTCATGGATGTACGGCTCTGCACTCCCTCGCTATGGGGTGGCTCATCTGTGATGTGCTGGAACTGTCGAGCCCCGTTTGGGTCAAGTCTATCGGAGGCGGGCCTCCGCAATCTAACATGTATGGACCTACGAGGATGTAGGTCCGAGTCCTCCCTTCTCACCGGGAGTAGTGGTACCGGCACAGAATCCTGCGCCATCTCTTCATACCTCCGCCCCAACCTACCTTGGAGGATGCCCCGGGATTGGTTCGCAGTGGAGCCTTCTGCCTGACTCCTAGCTCGCCCACCTTGTGAGCTGAGCCGATCACTCATTTTGGCCTTCCCAGTGGCCTGTTGGTGGCGAGCTGTGGCACTGCTCGCCTCGGAGTTCGCCCATCCTCTCTCTTGGCTGGAAGGAGTGTGATCGTCTTATCTCCCGGTCCCGGGCTGTGTTGGTAGGAGCAGGCTGGGAAGCTCGCAGAAGCTCGCTAGCTGTTGTTGTCTGCAGACTTCTTGAAGTAGGGCGATAGTCCGCTCCAGCTTGCCTGGGTTTTGTAATAGGGACTGGACCGCCGGGTCCAGCCCATCTTGCTGGGTAGTTGGGGCGCGTCTCTGGGTGGTAGCTCGCCCAGGAGCTCGCTGATGGGAGGATTCCCTGTCAGCGTGGTTTTTTCAGGGACCTGGTCCCTTCCACCTTCTAGTTGTGGATGAGGTATGAGTATTGTCACGTGACATCCTTCACCAGTCTATGGTAGCTCGTTCACCAATTTATGGTTGCTCATCTTCAACCGTTTTCCAACAAGGGTAAGGTAAGTACAAATCTTTCTAGCCTTGCATGCAAGTGATTTATCTATAATCTGGTTTAATCACGAACACATATGCGTTTAGAACTTTTTCTTCCTAGGTTTGTTCTCAATTTTCTGGACAACGAGTCAGACTTTGTGTGTATCTTCAAATCTTCAAACTTGTTCTTCAAATTTCCTCAAAAACACCTTTAAGAACTCTTAATTTCTCTCATATTTTTAATGATCGGAGGTTCGGACACTCCTTCTAGCGCCAAATTGTTGGAAGAATTTTATAATGATGTTGTTTATGTGGCTAATTAACTCTTGAATTCTTCCAAACAATAACTAAGATTATGTTTATGAATGTTTATAAGAAAGTTTTGTAGAGAGAGGGTGTAGAGAGAAGTATTTTCTGGATAATATTTGATTAGAGAGAGAAAATGGATACAAGAGACCTATTTGTAGTTTTGCATGTGATGATGGGGCATGTATTAAGCTTACTTAGTTTAGTTAACTGACGAGTGTCCTTAACACTTGTCTATTTGCTCCCAGTTATGCTCTAATTACATTGATCTTGACCAACTACATTACTATTGGCAACCTACGTAACTACTGACTTCAACTCCGAGTAGGGGCGAGCTTCCTTGCCTTGGGTTGTTCCGTGGTGCGATGCTTTTAGTAGGGGATGGTCCCTTGCCTCTGGCTCTGGGCGAGCTACTGGCGAGCTATTGAGCGAGCTCCATTCCTCTCTGTTGTGCTAACTGGTCAAAGGATGATGACGTGACTTTGGCCATTTAGGGCAAGCTATCTAGCCTTGAGCTTTTAATTATGTTAGCTATCCCAAATGAGCTCGCTTTAGTTTGCTTATCAACATTTGCCCCCCAGCTCGTCTACATATGATTTTTCCAATGTGTGGGCGGCTGCCTTGCCTCTTTGGGCGAGCTCTAGTGAAGACGAACTGCTTTCCAGGTAATGCTGAGCTTTATGGCAAACTACCCTTCTGGCGGTGGTTGTGCAAATGTGGCACGGAATTTGAGGCGTCACCATGCCTTCTCATACCTTAAAACGTGCGCCCATGATTGCCATACTTTCAAAATTTTGCAATTAATATCTATGTATTTTAATTTTATGAGTTATGTTCAAAGGGTAAATTGCAAATATAAAATGTACACTCTCTATCCACAGAAATTTATTCCTATAATATTTAAACACAATATTTAATAAAAAATAATGTTTTATAAAAATATAGATAAAATAAGAAAATAATGGAGATATTGTGTGGTCCAAATTAACTTTTAGTTATGTGTGTAATTTATTTCTAAAAAGAAAAGAGAAATAATATTGGTGGATAAAAAAAATTAAATACAATTGATGGACATAGTGAGTAATTAATATTGAAAATTTTAAAATATCGTAAAATTTTAAAATTTATGAAAAATCGAAATGAGATATATACTTCCTCCGTCCCAAATCTATATTCATACTTATGTTTGCCACACATATTAAAAAAAATTACTTTTTTAACTTTTTCAACCAATCAAAATAAGTTGTTTGTAAAATGGATATAATATGAACATTATATTAAATTTTTTTTCGTTTTAAGGAAGTGAACATAGAATTGAACAGACTAAAATTAAAATTATAAAAATAATTATGAGATGACCAAAATTATAAATAGAGAATATTAATAAATATACATTAGTGCATAACTATATATATTGGCTTGGAGAGAGTAATTAAATAAATTAGTTGGCCAGCTGACAGGGCTATAAATCATGAAAACGACATGCCTTCCTTTTTCATATCATGACTTTTAATAATGGAAGTTGTTGCAGACTTGCAGGAGGTTCATAGCTACCATTTTGGTACTGCAGATGATAGGTATATGAAGATTTTGACCAGAAAATAATTAAGAAAAAAAGGTACAACTTGATAAGGTAACTATGAGTCAGTTATTTGGAATAGTACGTTTAAATATGAATAAGGTAAAAATATTAGGAGCAATAAATAGTTAGTATAAAGTGGTCACGAAAATAAAAAATTATCTACGAGAATTAAACTAGCCTACCAATATTTTTAAAAAAAATTTACATAGTGGTTTTGTCTATAATTCGTCTACAAAATTTATAATCATATAAAATAATTTGACAACGAAATCACATTTCTAAATAATTAACTATCTACTAGCAATTTGCCTATACAAATTTGAAAGCAAATTCCTTATAGATATAAAATGAAAATGCCAATATAATTAAAAATAAAGTTGTTGGTAATTTTGCAGGCAATCGCCACTATACTACGACATTCTTGTATTGAAAATCTTGTAGTCATATGACAAATCGATAATATTTCATTTTCTTGTAACGGGCAAGAATCTTAACTTTTCCTTTAAAAAGAAATGTCTTACTATTTTCAGGTACAATAAGTGCAATGATTCAATACAAATGTAAATTTAAGTGTTAAATAAAAATATTGAACTAATTGTACTTGAAAATAATGAACAATATCCAAAACTTATTTTATCTTGAGAGATGCTCCACGTCAGCGATCCGGAAAAGATTCAATTTTCTACTGCCTCCATCCATTCATCATTTAACTCGGTCGAAACTGCCCACGAAGATCGTGGAAAATGAGAATATTCCCTCTGGATATAGGCTTAAGCTTAACAGAGGGGTAAATCCGTATCTATAAATAAGAGTGTCGCATTTATTCTCTGCATTCAGAAATCACATAATCTGTGTGTTCGCGCACATTTTACAAAGTCAGTGCATACGGTTCTGTTGTTCGCCTTTCCTCTGTGCTAAGTGGTGCTACTAACTCATAAACATCGAAACCGTTTTATCTTTTGAGAATATTACGTGTATCACGTGAACACTATCCAAAACGTATTTTATCTTGAGAGTAAAAAGTTTATTCCTTGACTCGGTTTGATTCTGATTCTGTTTTCGTTTCCTTTAATTTATGTACAATGTATTAACAATTCACTATAAATAACATTGTCATTATCAATTCAGGAACCATAAGAAAAATTATATCGATTTAAGGTTTGATTAAATCAGTTCGTGTAAGTAAACAATTGACTTTTATGTTTTCTTATAGAAAAGAAGATGTTAAATCAATAACATTGTGCCAATGTTACCCGTAACAACTTTTGGGGGCTAATATTCTCTTGGATGTAAATTGTTCGGAGTATAAAACTCACATTTTTAAATATACAAGTGATTTTTTTGTGTAATCAAGTACATAATTTATGTTTAATTTTTAAGTAAAGATACTCCAAGCAGTAGTAATCAGTAATGCTTCAAAAGAAATAATACCTAAAGAAGTAAAAGTAATATATCATTTGAAAAAAAAAAGAGATTGGTGTGTTAATTACTATATATTTTGAAAAAGTAAAAATTGAGCTTAAAATTAAAGTGAATGTCATGCACTTGAGTGCATACAAGTATTTGTGCAAATGTATTTGTTGATATCATCACATGTATTAATTTACTGATATTATATTATTTTACACTATAATATCAATTTATAAATTTAATAATTTGATAAATGCATATTATGATATAAGTGAATATTTTTAATAATATGATTTAATATAGGGAAACTTCGTAGAAAACTTTGTGAAATGCAAAGTGAAATCACTATTCTCGCAAAGTTCATATTTTTGTGTCAAGAAAACATGACCATATACGTATGTAAAATTTGAGTTTTATTTTTTTTTATTGAAATTTTTCAAAACACAATAATTAGCGAAAGAAAGCATTTGTACCATATTATCTCATTAATAGGAGTGAGAAATGCTGGCTTAGAGATCTGTAAACTAACAAAGGTGTTGTACCGGGAAAGATTCCATGCAATTTCAGTTTGGTTTGTTTAATTTGCAAGGGTTTGATCCTATAACAAATTCGTTTTATTCATCAATTTGTTTAAGTTTGATTTGATATATCTTGGGTTTGATTTAGTTTGTTTTTGGTTTGATTTGGTTTGATTCTGTAGCAAATTTGAATTGTTGTTTGTCAATTTGTCTTGGGTGTGTTGCTGGGAATAGTCTTATAAGGTCAGAAATATTAGCTTATGGTTGACCGATTATTGACTGTTGGGACAATCTGAGTATTTTGATTAGATCCCAAAACCCCTGATGAATTTGCCTAAGTATAGTTGTTCAGGATAAAATAATTCAGGATAGTTAGGTTAGTAATTCAGTACAGGAGGACCATGCTGAAGACTGAAAAATATTGGAGTCGACCCAATTTACTGATGTCTGATGTGTAATCCATCCTGAAGAAGTCAGAGTCAGTTCTGCTGAAGACTGCCTGTACTGAAGCTGAAGAACGAAGCCTGCTGATCCATTCTGAAGTCAATCCTGAAGTACCATTGGCTGATGCTTCTACTGAGTACACTAAGCATACTCAGGACAGAACTAAGTCAGTGAAGAGTAAGTGTTACCTATCAGGCTGTGCTGAATGCACTTAAGACCTGACTTAGGCCGTGGTTCAGTTTACCTGAATCATGTAAGTCCAAAGCAAAAAGGTTACACATACTGGGCTGAATAACCTATCAGGCTGTGCTGAATGCACATAGGACCTGACTCAGGCCGTGGTTCAGATCACCTGAATCATATAAGTCCAAAGCAAAAGGTTATTTATGCTATGGGACAAGAGACAAAGAGAATGTCAGTAAGACTCCATTAAGACACACGTTCAGACTGAGTTATTAACAAGAGACTCAGAGTATTGAATGTACGAGGAAGGACAAATGTCTGAAAGTCAACTAGCCGTTAGAACGGAGAGCCAATGATCTTTCGACACGTATGTTCGGAGTCTGCGCAGCATTTAATGCTGCATTTAAATGCGTCTCAAAAGTTGCAGGTGATGTGACAACTTGCCAGAATAAGCATGGCGGTTAGGTCAAACAGTATTTCTAGCCTGCAATCTACCTAAAATAGGAAAGATTTGATTTGATCTCCTCCAACGGATCTATTTTGAATCTTGCCTATAAATATGGAGAGCCTTGCACCCATTCAAGGCTAACGGGAAATTTCCAAGAGAAAGCTCTCAAGAATCCAAGCATTCAAAGCATACTATAAACAACACTATGCAATTAAATTTCCCTAGTGTTGTAGTAGGATTCACTCTGTATTTTGCTTAGATCGATAGCTCTATTATTTAGCATTGTTTTGTATTGCTAGAGCTATCTTAGTTGTAAACCAGAATACCAAACCACTCAAGGTGTGAGATCGGTTGGTTAAAAGGACTGGGACTTGTAAAACTCCCAGGGGTCAGTTCCTAAGAGAGGAAGTTGGCTATTCGTGTCCCTTGACACGTAAAACCCAAGTACCTATCCTCAGGGTTTTGAGGATAGCTTCCTGTTAAATCAGGTCGTGGACGTAGGAGTTGGTTATCTCCGAACCACGTTAAAAAGTCCCCCGTGTGCTGATTTACTGTTCTGTTCAGGATCATAACTGTCATCATAATAAACTGAACATTCTGCATCGTTTTTCTATTCAGGACTGAATCAATCATCCTGAATCTTAGCACTGTGCACTCAGCCTTAACCACCAGTTTACTAAGCAAGTTCAGAGAAAATGTTTTCAGAAACTAAAACGAGTAGAATCTAAGGGCTCACTTTCCGCACGTACTCTGGCTCACTGAGATAGTAGTCCAACTGACCCACTTCCGAGCAGTCAGTAGGTTTGTTATCTCTACTGAGCTTCTGAGCACTTTACTCACACTCAGTTTATCTGGCTCATTACTGAACTGTCCCTGCTACCCCTGTGGACCTTCAGCATACCGAGTACTTCAGGAAATCCTGACTGAGAGTGTAAGAGCATTTTTCTGAGTCTTTCAGAAAAATCTGACATCAGTGTTTTTCCCCCCTCCCATACACTGATTATACTCGTTTCGGGACCAACATTGACCACTGTAATAATATTTTTCTATTAATGTTGTGTTTGCTTTCAGTTTGATCTACCAAACAACATGAAAGAAATAGTGTGTCTATTTTGGTCTACCAAACACTAGAAATATTTTTCTATCAAACCTACCAAAAGACATAAATCTTTATTTTCTGAGTGAGATACAGAATGGTTTCCAGGAACTTTTCTTAGATTGTTTTCATATCATACCTACCAAACGAGACCTATTATTATACACTATTATTCTAATTTATAAATTTAATAATATCAATAAATATATATAATAGTATTACTAAAAATATATAGAAAATCTGAAGTGAACTTTTTTAAGGGGACATCATATATAACTAACTATATAACATAATGTGTAACTATTTGTAACCATTTAATTCATCTGCAAAGAGTAGATCAAAGTCCAATCATCAATTTACCATTGGACAACAACATTTTGGGACCACTATTCCCCTTTACCTTAAAGTAAAATTTTTTTAACTCAAAACATAATTACCGACAACTGATAAAATTATGACATCCGTTGGGCCACATTTATCATTTTGGTTTACAAAGTTGATCTCATCCAAATTACTCTTTATGGTATATATTTTCTTACTTTTAAGCATATATATTAAAAAAAATATGAAATATAGATATAATATATGTAATGTGATGGAGAAAAAAAAAGAACATATGAGTAGTAAGAATAATAAGTGATAAATGTATAAATAAGAATAAAATGTGAATATAATATTCATATTTTATGCCAAAAAAGATAATGAGAAGTTTATTATAAGGGGGATGAAAATGACAAAATTTATAGTGAAACGAGAGAGTAATACTGATATGACATCAGAGCGCGGACCATATTCCATGTCTATTGGTTAATATAAATACCAAGTTTTTTCAAATTTGAAATGATAGATAAGTCAACTATGATCTACTTAAGACATGGAAGAAATTTTTTTATCGATTATATACCATTCATGAACAAAATTACTCAATTAATCATGCACTAGATTTGGATCTTTATATCCGATTTAATCTATTAAGTGAAAGTAATGCAGAAAAGTGAAAGTAATGATTTTCTGCTTTGCTTTGATCTCTATTACTTCAACGTACCAAATACTATATCTTGTTAAGCATAATTAAAAGGGAATTAGCTTGTAATAGGAATGAAAATTGAAATGATAATTATAGAGAGAATGAGAAAATTTTACTTTATAATTTTATTGTTTAGTTGATTGTGGTAGTGACATTCATTACCATGAATTTTGTTTTGTTTACACTATATATTTACGAAAAAGCATCAACTTAATTTGTGTTATTTTAGAAAACAACATTACTTATAATATATATATTCTTTTTTGTTTTAACAATAATTTTTTAATTTAATAAATTAAAAAATAATTTAGTGCAATTTTTGGAGTGGAATGATATTTATTTCACCCATAAAGTAAGGAATCTTAATGTTTAACTAAATTGTTGCGATGCCTTCAACTAAAACTCCTTATATATATACTTGGTTTATGTTATATTTGTTCTCAATTTTAGTATTGAACTTATTTTGAGGCTCAAATTCTATTATTTAATTTAAATAATTTTGCACTCTTTAATTCAATTTGATCAACATAAAAATATGGATACTCTCTTCTATTCATGGACATAACTAAAACAACCACTACATGAAAATGTAGAATTGTCTACATTGAGTTGTCTAATTATAAGTTGTTTTTTTTTAAATTTCTTACCTACAAAGAGTTTGCCTATGGTATTTTCGTAGATAAATTATTTTTTTTGGTAAATTTTTTTATATATAGACAAATTGTTAATAAATAATTAATATGAGTTTTATTTCATAGGCAAATTGCTTTGTATGTTGAAATTATACATGGAATTGTAAGTAACTTTTAATTTCTTATAGTGAAAACCACATAAATTATTTGTGATTTATTTTTCTCGTTTATATTTCCTTCTTGCTTTCCAAAATGGTTTCTTGCAAACCGAAATGATTCTCCAATTACTTCAATTATTGTATAAGACATAGGGAGACAGTTTCCTATTCTGTGTAAATTTTTTTGAGCGACTAAGTTGTGTTAAAGATACAAAAAGAAAATAAAAAAAAATTAATCGCTCCATTCCAATATAAGTTGCTCGTTATTTTTTGCCACACGGATTAAAATAATAAAATTAATTATATAAAAGTAAATAGTAATTTTGAAAAAAAGTAAATGAGAAACATATAGTGGAACAAACAAAAATAGCAAAATAAGCAACATATAGTAGGAGTATAACAGGTGATCAAATTTTTTATGTAAAATTTTTTGTGAGATCGTCTCCTCATATAAGACTACATAAATTACCATCTATCTCTACCAATGTGATAATAAATTATGCCCAATTTATATCTCATTTAATAATCTCATATCATTAAACAATCTCATACAAGATTAACTCAATTTTTAGAAAAACCATTTCCCAAGCACCGCATATACAAAACAATGAAGTTTCTATTGTTCTCATATACATAAAAAAATAAAAATCATATTTTGATTATGTTAAGGTTCGTCTTGTTTAAATATTTATGTTTATGGTTTACGTAGTTTGATCTCTTTCACAATATCAACACTGAGTGCATTAACTGAGTTTATAAGTTATTTAACAATTTATAAACACCTTCCAATATTTAATAAAATAAAAAAATTTAACAACTAAAAATATTTTAAAATAATTTTTTTATAATTTATAAATTATAAAAAATTAAATTGTGATATTTCAATTTATTTATTTTTCACCATCTTCACTGTCATCTCATCCTGATCCTATTACTTTCACTCACCCCTATCTAAACATTAAAAATATTAAATACTAAAAATATTCATTATGGATTATCAAAAATCTTATACTAGCCAAGTATTTTTAGTAATTTATAAATTACTTAAAAACAATACTTATAAGTCTTTAAAATAATTTATACAATGTTAAAAATTTACAATATATTTTAAAATAAATTTAGTCAAATGTGTCCATTCATAGAATTGTGTGTTTCATTCATCTAAAAAATTTCCTACCAATAATAATATCTACCCAACGCACTTGCTCTTTTTGCTAATTACCAAATTAAAGATGCGTCTTTGTTTCTATTCTATTTTTAGGTGGCTATTGATGGACCACATGCATGATGCATCTTGTCCTCTTGAGCAGGATTTTCCGTTTTCCGCAAGTTGTTTGCAGCACTTTCTTTAATAATTACTGACTCTTAAAGATATCATTGGCGATAAATTAAGTTGTTGAAATACAAATTAAACATGGGTCTTTACGGTGAAGACGTCAGTAAACCCCATAAATACCGTTGGATCCATGATTCAATGTCTAATATTATTTTGAAGAAATTGCACTTTATACTAGGACGATTACACTATGCATAAGGCGATCGCATTATTAAAAAATTAATTAATATTATTAAATTAAATTAAAATTACCAAATTATCCTTTTAATTAAAATATTATTATATCTTAATATATTTTAATCAAATTAAAATTTATTTTTTAAAAAATAATTTTTACACCCATTAGAGGAACCCTAATCCCGAAATGCACATCCAATTTCATCTAATTTCAAGATTCACTTTCAATTGTACTCAATAGTTCGCCCATGATTAAGGCGGTCAGAGGTGAGCTTCCAGTGGCTGTAGGACGGAGCGCATTTCCGACGGATGTGGGTGTTTCGCCATTGATTCCGGCGAGGTGATTTCCCGTGGCAGACGCGTCTGGATTTCACGGTTGTGTAGAAGCGGTTTAACTCCTTTGCGACGGCGGACTCGACTGGAGTTCTCAGATTGGTGGTTGTATCTCCGACACAGACGATGGAATGGATGGGATTTGGTTGTGCCTCTGTTCGCATTTCACAGCAGTGCAGTCCCTCGTCGATAATCGTCTGCCTCTGTTGCTGGAAACCAAACAAAGCCACAACTAAATCCCGTCCATTCCATCGTCTCCGCCGGAGATACAACCATCGACTGGCAAGAATAAATTCCCTAATTCCACTTCTGATTCCACTTCAATCAATTCCGAATCCATGAGTTCTATTTTTTTCGTACTCGATTGTTAGGAATTTCTGCACTAAATCTGAACCTTTCAATTCCATTCGCGATTTTTGTGTTAATCCGAAATTAAAGCCACTGCATTGGGATTAAGCGAGGGCGAGCTCCGATCGGTAAACTGCGTCGATCTAAAATTCACATTCAACGGCAAATGGCAGCATCATTGAAGACAACTCAACAGCGGCGAGTTGGATAATTATTTTGACTAAGGTAACCTTCAATTTCATCTCCAACCCATGTATTTTAAAATTTATTACAAATAGGGTTTTTCTGTTGTGGTGCCGGAATCCACAATCGTTCCACCGTTGCCGGCGGAATCCAGCACCAGATACTTGTGCGACACCTTGACTTTGACCCCTTCGATGGTGATTTTCTGCAGCGTTGCGTAGTAGTAATCTTAAAATGTGGGATTTGAGGAGGTTGAAAACTGAAAGAGAGGAGATACTCATCACTTCCTTCGGTACCATCCCTATTAGATTATTGCTAGATAGGTTTAGTTCAAGTAAACTTGAGCAATTTCCGATGGTATGCTTCATTGAAGCCTGTTGCTATCCAGTTTTAGAAAATTGGCCCACAAATTAAGATTTTGAATGAGTTAATTAACACTAGGTATTGTTCTCTAACTCATCATCTTCTTTTGTCTGTCAATGCCAGTGGATTGGGTGGTTTTGCGGCCAAAGATGAAAGTGAAAGTTTATTCAGAGCTTCTCAATTTGTCAAACAGAAAAGACACAGACGAAGGGAGACATGTTCATGATTTTTTTGTGCATTAGCTACTTGCAGCACCATCGTACCTCTCACTGTAGTGTAGAGACCTTTGATCTTGCTGTGAAATTGATAGAGTATCAGGGGGAGTCTCCTGACAAACAGGTGTTGGTTTATGCTACTGCTTCGTATGGTTTTATGCTCATCGAACGTACTTCGGGTTATATAGTTATTGAGATCCAAGCGAAATGCAAAGGTAGCTCACAGTTACTTTGTGAGGTTATATTTGCGTATCTTTGTTGCCATAATTAGTTCACTTTTGAACATAACACCATGTGCAATTGCATTCACTTGTTTTGAACTTCCAATGGAAATTAATGATTGATTCAGCTAATGAGCGTTCCTTCTGCTATTGTTTCTTGAAATTATGTTATAAACTTATGCCTTTAATTTTTATTTATTTAAATTCTTGACCATTATGGGCACAGGCTCTACGAATTGGGTTTACATGAGTTTGATAGTGAACGAAAAATGATGCCAGTTATTCTTGGGTGCCCCCAATGAGACAATAAAGGTAAGGTGCTGACTCATCCATATTTCTTACTCGATTAAGCGTTTCTCGAATCTTTGGATAACCTTCAAAATGTTGATGAAGGATTCATTGAAGCTAATGATCTCTCAAATCCCCCTGAAACTGATACATCTGCTTTTGATATGCTTGAGGAATACCTTACATACTTTGATGCCAATGATGATAACTCAATGTACTTTGCAAGTGATCCTGCCATGATGTTCGGTAATGAAGACTTCGTTTCTGGTCAAACATTGCTTCCACAGAAGGTAAAGATACGCCTCGTTATTCCTTGTTTCTTGTATTCATTTTGAAAAGAGGTTCTTAAACATGCTCTTGTTGATTCCTTTTACTAGGAAAAGGATGAAGCATCTGCGACAGCTCTTTTGCCAAGTGGAGAACTCATTGACAATCATATCAATGATGCTGATATATCTTCTGATAAGACTGAGTTGGCAAAATATCAATCACGTACTGAATGTGATTCCATGTGTGATCACCACAGTTTTTGCCTATCTAGCACATTTTTATTAAATATTTTAAGGTGATCTTACTGGGCTTCATATTTTGTAGATTGTGAATACCTGTTTATCAAACGCGCAAGTCAAATGTTGGGCAGCATCCTGCTCCACCAGCATTTGCTGTAGAGTTCCCTTCCAAAGACGCAATTCTTCGTCTCAACTCTGTTCTCAAATCAGCCAGTCCGGTTCATGTCACTGCTAGCACCATGAGAACTTGTGGTAAGCATGAGAAATTCAATGTCGTGCTTTCGTTTGGCTTTTCACACGATGATGATGGCTCGTTAAGTTTGGAATCAAGTGCTAGCATAGTTCCAGGGAAGACTGCTTCATCGATCTCAAGGGCTTGGCTCTACTTCATGTGTTTCTGGGTTCTGATTCTCTCCATGTGCTTCAGATTTGGGACTTCCATATGTGTCAATTGAAGTCTCAGAGAGTGGTGCCCTGATGGCCTAATAAGCTTGCATGAGAAAAGAGTCTCTCATCTGAACTTATAGAATTACATATAGCGAAGTTTTTATTTTTAAATCAGTGTTTGCAGTAGTAATGATATTTTTGGAACAAAATTTCATTCTGGTTGTCGACTTATTGACCATGTTAGCAAGCATTGTTTTGGATTTCTCTCTCTTTCTCTCTCTCTCTCTCTCTCTCTCTCTCTCACACACACACACACACACACACAAGCACACATCAGAACCTATTTGTGAATGCTAGTAGTACAAACATGATATTTAATTAAAGCATGTTCAAAATGGGTTTTAAGAGGACCCTTTAATATTACAAAATAGTTTGTCTATTTCATGTTGTTATACATACATAATCATAGCAAAGTACGACTCAATATGCGTGGCAAATCTTGTAATTCGGTGAATAGCTCTACATTTCTCCAGGAAGCATCGTATCCCCCGGAAGATCACACACAAAAATACCCTGAAAGAAGAAATTAATGAAGAAATTTTAGACCAATGCTGCAGAATTCATGTAGCTACTACACGATTCAGTTAGTTTTGTAGTATTTATATGGTACCTCTCCCGTAAAATGCACCTGGGAGAGAATGCAGAGCAACGATTGAACGTGATGACGCATGATTGAATCGCCGATAAAAGCAAGTGATAGCAATGTATAGAGCAATGTATAGAGCCTGAAAGTATCAAATAGAAAGAAGACCTCCAATTGAGGACTATGACAGTCACTATGAGCAGCATTCTTGAGATGGAAATTAAGGTATTCAGACGATCAAAATAAAACTATAGTTGTGTACAGCTTTTCCATGTTCTAAGATCTAAATCCAAAAATAAATGCATCAAGATAAATAATTATACCTAATTACAAATTGTCGCGGGGCATTAATTAAAATGAATTCAATATGGACCATTGATGCATCCAGCTACATTTGCAATTATCAAACATAACCAACATGCACATCTGGATATCCTTATTTGTGAAGTACTAATTATCTTACTACAGTAATAATGAAATATTATATTAACAAATCAAACTATGAAGATCTAAGCCCATTATTCCACAACTCTAGATAAGAACAGTATGTATTTAAAAAAAAAAAAGATAAGAACAGTATGGACTTGAAGATATGACTTGAACGTAACACAACCTTACATTTTGAGACAATAATCCTTGTTTCTATCATGGAAGTCATTCTTATGAATATCATGACTTTTGTGCTCCAGTAGCGAGTCAAACAGGAAAGCAAAATTAAGTATCAAGAATAATAACAAAATTCCCAGAGAGTAATAAAATCTGACATACTATTGTGCAGCAAAGACTTGGTGAATATTGAAGTAGCCGTGATGCTAGATCAATGGCTTCAGGAGGCATTCACTTATGGAAAAACTAAATAACAAACTTTGTCAATAGCATATAACCTACAAGTTACCTCAAACCAGAAAAGGAGATGTAAAGTACCAGACTCATACCTTGTGCCAGGGATGGGATTTTATCTGGGGAAACCTGAAATCAGTGTAATTGGGATTCATACATCAAATTTCTTCTCTAGCTGGAGTACCAAGTACCTATTTAAGAATTTTTCTAATCAATACAAGAACTAAAGTTGCTTTTATTTCTGCTTTATAAATTAATTCACCCTATGCAGGCTTACCTTGATAATTTATACAAGCTGATCAACTGCATTTTTTCCTGGGAAAAGAGGTTGTTACAAAGAAACTAGAATAAGTTGTGCAATGAAAAACAAATGAGTAATTAAAAGGTATACATTCACACTCAAGAGTATGCTAAGGGAGGGATGACAAAACCTGTCCCAGGAGTAGTTCGGCAAGAACACAACCAGCAGACCAGATATCAATGGATGTAGAATATTCTATTGCACAGAAAATAAGCTCCGGAGCACGATAATAAAGGGAGCAAATATAGGACATGTTAGCTTCACCCTTTACCTGATAATTACAAAATTTACATGGTAAGGTAAAGGACAAATAAGCAATTACTTATGCAGGCAAGAGTAATTCATGTAACAAAGTAAAGTGAATACATGACCTGGAAATCTAAGAAGACAAGTTATGACATTACAACAATAATATTAGATGCTAACCAAGTAGTCCTCAAGATATAATTAAAAAATGAGTGGAAAGAAAACATAAAATCTCATGCCATTCCCTCACACTGGCTGTAATGTCAACAAAACAGCAATAATAGGGGAACTTACTAGATTTTTAGCACTACCAAAGTCACAAATTTTGACCTGGTGTGTAAGAGGATCAACCTGCAGAAAGTACACAGTGACTAAAATCCATCAATCAATTCAACCGAGAAAGTTGTTCACATCTCACTGCAATTAGAAGCTCCGAGGTTGCGACCTGAATGAACTTACCCAAATATTTTACGGTTTGACATCCCTATGGCATACCCCAGGAACTGTGTGCATATATGCAAGGCCCCTAAATAACTGAAAAATATGACCAAACTCATAAGGTACAACTGCAGTGCACAGAAGCTCCCTAGAACATGTAGAGGAGATTAACCAAAACCTGATAGGTATAGAGTTTGATATATGAGAGGCATCCGTTGATTTGAATTGGTGTAATGCTTTAAGACCTTGTACATAGTCTCAGGAACGTAATCCATGACCAAATTAAGGAAAGGCTCATCTCTGGTAGTTTTAGAAAAGAAACAGTGCTTCAGAGAAATCACATTGCAATGATCCATAATCTGCATTAACTGAAGCTCACGATTTTTATATCGTTTATATTGCAAAACCTTCTTTATGGCTACTGATTCTCCAGTTTCCAAGCATTTTGTCTACAGAAGAATAGCTGTAGCCCATCATCCACAGAAAACTAGGTCATGAGACTAACATCGCCACTATATCAGGCACACATACCTGGAAAACAATTCCAAATGATCCTGTACCAAAAACACACTCAGACATGTAACTAATCGTCTGCAGAAAAGCACCAGAAATAGGATAGCAAGTCACATTCAATCCCCAAAAACAATTATCAGGCTTATAATTATAAGTTATGCATTTCTAAATCCATGACCATACTCCACATTAACAACTTGCTAACATTGAGACTCCCAACACGAATTTCATGACCAACCCTTTTTGGCTCGCTATTTTTACCTCCAATAGTAGTGGAGATAATATGACCCGTAATTGGATCATTCCCATTAACTGTAGCCGCTGAAATATCCTGCAATATAAATGAAACTGGTTATTGATGCTTAAAACAAGTTTAGCTTCTATTTGAAATGGACCAACCAACATTAAGTACTTCATATGAGTCATGACTACCATAGACTGGCAGAATATGAAAATATAAAAATATAAAAGGGAACACAAAGTGGACAGGAAACTTGGGCAACAAATTACAACCGCGGAAAAGAAGCATCTTCTATAAATCATGGCTTTGAAGAAAGCATCATAGTGCCACTTGTCAGACGTTGCACAACCAATTTAATAAATACTAAATGATGAATATGTGATTACGAGCTTCCTTCTGGAATCTATAAAAGAAGCTTTTCAATAAATATAATATGCTTCAATGCAGCAAGTAACTAAATTCCAAAGAAGAAAAAGCAGTAATCTGCATCTTATTATTAAGGATGTTATATCAGCTAAAGAGCGTGCTTATTGTTCACATCAGTTCCTATTCTAAAGAACAAAATTAAATAAGTAAAACTATTATATACATCATTTTAAGAGTGAGAATAAGTAAATAAACACAGGAAAACAGTTATTACAGCTGAGGTAGGACAGATCTCTAAATTAACGTCAACGTGTAAATACACAAATTGTTTCACCTAATTAAAGACCTTGTTTGGAACACACCTAGATGTTCCTTGGGGCAGGGGTGCAGCAGCCCTAGTAGGTTGAATTTGCTGGCCATTGACTATATTATGTGGTTGAACTAGGGTGCCCTGTTGCTGAGACTGATGTGCTTACTATGACTGTTGATGAACATTACCGGGTTCTGCTAATGTTCCTACTTGACGTGTTCCATTTGGTCCTTGATGTGTTTACACTTGCCCTTGCCATTTTCGGTATCATCGAAAGGTTCAACAGCAGCAGCAGCAGCCCCAACCAATAAGGATGTAATAAGGTTGCCTCAAGCCTGGTTTCACACAGATTAAATTTTCTGGTCTAATGTCCCCATGCCAAATTCCAGATGAAGCAGAAGCAAAAAGAGCAGACAAATAATCATGGCATTATAATTGAACAATCAAACTACTTGTAAGCAAACAATAAAGCAAAAAAGATAACGATTTACTTGAATTAGCAAAAACCATAAAATGTCAACAATACCAAAATAAAATCAAACACCACAATTCCAAGTTTAACAATCCATCCTACAAATCCAACAACCTAATATCCATAACATTGCATAAAAAATACGAACATAGAGATATCAAATACGATAACACCACAAGTTGAAGTCAGCCGAAGTATGACTTCACTGTGGAGGGGGTTCGTCAGGAAAATGGCCTTATTTTCTGTACCAGGCCATCATGGCCCTTTGTGCCTCCAAGAGCTCACGCATGTTGTCATTCAATTCACGAAAATGACCATCATACTCCAACTTCATACCCTTATAATCGCTCATCATTTGAGTCATGTCTTGTCTCAAGAGTTGCATTTCTCCATGCAAATCACCTCCTTTCTCCTCTTGAACGTCACGGTCCCCAGCTTCCCCTTGCTTCTCGTCTTGTTGTATTTCTTGTTGACTCGATCTTTCACCTCTTCGTCTCTTCACTACAAGAAAAGTGATGTTTTACAACACCAGAAGACAACGGTTTTGCTAAAAACTGTTGTCTAAAGTTAAAAATATGTTGCTTAAAGTATAATCATTGTCTTTTATTGATGAAATATGATGTTAGACAACGGTTTTGGTGAACCGTTGTCTAATCTCAAAAAGCGGCGTTGTAAAAAGGTACTTTACTAAAATGGTTTTTTACCTGTTGTATATTTATGTTGTATATCTGTGTTTTTAAGAAAAATTGTTGAAAGACAACGATTATCAAACCGTTGTCTATACTACAAAAGCGGCGTTGTTAAAGAGTATGTTACTACAACGGTTTTTGAACCGTTGTATATTCATGTTGTATATCTTTGTTTTCAAGAAAAATTATTGAAAGACAACGGTAATCAAACCGTTGTCTATTCACAAAAGACGGCGTTGTAAAAAATTATGTTATTAGGATAATTTTTGAACCGTTGTACATATACATTGTATATCAATGTTTTTTAGGAATAAATTACTGAAAGACAACAAGTATGCAACCGTTGTATATCACTATAAAAGCGGCGTTGTAAAATATTTTATATTTTCATCAAATGGTGTTGTATAAAACTATATACTATAATATATGGTGTATGACCGTTGTAGTAACATATATTACTTGATGATTTTTATAATTAACACTTTTAACTAATTAAAACTAGCACTTTATATTATTTTGAAATGACACACACTTTTATAATTTAGAAATAGAATAACAAAATTTTTTTAACACAATTCAATTACATTTTTTTATTATTTTAAAAAAAGATTATTTTCATGTAAATTTCTATAATTTGATAAATGTTTTAAATATATTTTTATTGTATATATATATATATATTGATATGTCAAATTATATTTTTTATTATTTTTACTCAAATATATTAATTTAATTATTTTTAATTAAAATTTTATTATATGAGTTGAATTTAAAAATATATTTAAAATACTTTTTACTACAAAAAAAAGAGATACATTGGGATAAATTATAAGTCGTCACAATAAGTTTAGTCAATTTTTTTAACTAACAAGATCTCTTAGTCCCTTTAAAAAAAATCTATTAGTCAATTTTTTTTATACTTAAAAAAAATAATGCTCTAAAGAATTAAAGTAATAAAATTTCTTAGTCAAATTTTTTTGGCACTTAAAAAATAATAATGCTCTAAGGAATTGAACCCATGACATCTTCAATGGAATAGTGTATAATTACATAATATAATAATAATAAAATAAATATATAACACTTAGTTAAAATAAAAAGTATATATATCACATATATATATTTATAATCAAATATTGAACAAGAAATACCACTTGCCCAAATGGCAAGACACTCATTCACATATACGAGAGGTCACGTGTTCAAATCCCCTCTCACGCAAAGGGAGGCTGATATTCGTGCGGGTTGGACCCGGATCGGTTCAGCCCGCAGGGCTGACCCACGAAATTATAATTTTTTTTATTTCACAAAGACAACGGCTCACGGCCGTTGTCTATAGTCACAAATAAGGACATGCACATGCTACAACAACATATTTTATATGTATAGACAACAGTTAATAACTGATGTAGTAACAATAAAAAGACAACGGTCCATTAACCGTTGTCTAAACTTGATACCTACTACAACAGGAGCTACTACAATGACATTTTTTTTAGAAAGACAACGAGTTTCCACTGTTGTCGAATCCATTTTTTCTTGTAGTGCTTACTACCTCCTTGAGTGTTATGAGAAAAATCCAGTGCATAAGCAATATGCTCAGAAGTGTCCAGCTTCCAATTCCCTCTTCCTCCCTTCCAAGTGATTAGATCATAACGATCTAATGGGAAAATTTTTTCTTCTGGAGTTCTTTTTAAGAAGCAATAAGTTTTCCTTTCTCTGACAAGGAATTTAGCTTTGACCAAATGCGGAATATTAAGATATTCCGCCTTCTTTCCACCCTCTTCCGCCGACCATCCAAAACTCAAAGCAATTTGAGTTATCATCCCTCCCACTGAGCACTGCATACGGTTGATTTGAGAAGACAAGTGCTTCAACAAGTACGCTGCAAAATCAGCTGGTGTCCCATGGACCATTGAATGAAGCAAATAAAGTCCTTCGGATCTTAGTTCTCCAGTCTCATATCGGGCAAATACTATGTTTGCCATCACCTTCTGAGCATATGATAATATAGGATTCGCCAACCTTGAGGCCTTTGAGTGTTGAGGATTGTAATCCTCATCGTCATCCTTAGCAACTTGCCTCCAAAAGCTTTGTTCATCCATAAACTGTCCTTTGACATAATAATGCTTCTTAGGGACTTCTTCCATCACTCCAAATATTCGATTGATGTCTTTGGTCGATATCTGCCGATACCCATTGTTGATCCTACAGTTCAGCCAAGTGGGGACCCCGTCATAAGCCAAGAACTCAAAGGTACTAAGAAATTCCAAGTTGAGCTTTTCATTCGCCGGATTGTGAATATCAAGTATGTTCCTCCAACCTATATTCTCAAAAAGGTCTTCTACATCATCTCCAAAGGAAAGATTTTCCACGGTTTCTTTATGAAAGTATCTTGCAGAAAAGTGCTTCATCATTACCACCTTTTCAAATCTCAGAAAGTACTCCCTTTTATCCTCAAATGAAAGGCCAAAATCAGATGGACGATGACCGCAACTTTCAAAGCAATCTTTCTCCTACTCCGTGTTGTTATAGACTCCGGAGGAACGCGATGTGGATCCCTTTCCTTTCCCCTGTCTCTTTGACATTACTCTGAAATTCAAACAAATATGATTAAATCCTGCACAAAAAATGTAATAATGTAATCATTCACAAGCCACAGTTCATCCATGAATGGCATATAAATTTACGAAATATTCATTTGAAGAGCTTAAATACAAACATCATCTATACCACATGTATTCATCTCAAATTAGGACTACCCAAGCATTATCCATAACATAAATCTCAAATTAAACAAACTCTATGCAATAAGTAAGCAATGAAATCAATTTGAATCAACAATTGCCAACAAAATTTTGTAAGTCCACACACCCATATAATCGATTATGGACAAATACCTCAAAAAGCAATAAATCTACATGAAATTGGTTATGAATTGAGTTACCCATCACAATTAAGGCCTAAACAATTCATATTCATCAACATTTAATCCAATTTGTATACAATTTCATCATATCTAAAAAAGCCCTAATAGTCTGATTTCCTGAATATTTTGCCTCATTAACTATAATCATACAAGTGAAACATAAATTAGAGAAGTGGAATGAGAAACATACCTTGATGAAGTTGTTTCGAAGCTTAAATCGACGAGTGAAGTGAGGCGTTGTGCGCACTGAGTGAGGAGGGAGAGACGTCGGGCATAAATTGTGTTTTGAGTGAAAAGGGTTTTGATTGAACATGTTTTTAACTTGTTACGGGCCGGGTTGAAAGAGAAAAGGGGTAAAAAATGGGTCGAAATTGTGAATAACTTGGACCCGTGCTTGCACTCGACCATGAGCTCGGACACTTCTTCATGGCGCTCGAGCGAGTGCCATACAAGTGCGTGTACATGCAATTTAACGCTCGAGTGTTTCAATATTGCGCTCAAGCAAAAAAAATCACTTATTTTTCAATTTATATTTTGTGTTTATACATCAAGATACCATTCTCAACCCATTTATAATGTAAATATTTGATTTTTTTTCTTGCATATATCAATAGCAAAGTGAATGAGTTTCAATTATTTTCATATTTTAGGATTTTTGGCATTTTATGTATGGGTGAACTCTTCATTTCTGACCATTGGTTCTTTCAATAACATAAGTAATTTTAAGAAGTTGAAAATATAAATTAATCTTTCGACGTATGTGTATGCATTAAATTTTCTATCTTCCGACAAAATGTGATATAATAACAATAAATAAAAATAAATAGCAATAAATCAAAATAAATAGCAATATATAAAAATATGTATCCCCCGAATAACATCCAATAACTCTTGTTCAATGAGCAGAATGTAAAATTAAAACTAAAGTGGTTTGTCCGAATCGTATGAATAAAATATCGTAAATACACCGAAATTAAATTTATTTCAGTGAAGCTCTATCAACAAGTCTCTTGTCATCTACTCTCGGTGTAGTACTACAGCTCTTTTCCTACATGTAGAAAACAACTCATTACTACATAAATAGATAAATATATTGAAAGGTTATTATCAATTTTATGTTACCTATGACTCAACATCTGGATCAACTGGTACATCTTCATTAATACTGTCCTGTGTGGCTTGATTGGCTTGAGAAGTACTCTTTCTTGTGCAAGATCCAATTTTATGGCCAGGCACACTAATTTAAATGGAAAAAGCATAAAATCATTTAATTAATAAAGTACGGATTTTACAAAAGAAAAAAATTAAATTTTTACGTACCCATAATTTCTGCACTTCTGTAATTTTCTTGGGGGTGCGCCTCTTGACCTCGATCTTTGGGGAATAGAAACGTCAAAATTTTTTGATAGCCTGACCGGGTCACGAATATCATGCAACTCACCGGTTAATTCTTCAAGTACGGTAGTTTCTAAGGGGCCAGTAGGGTCAACCTCAACATGCTTTGCTGCTTGACGAATTCGCTTAACTGTATTTCTAGTGCTTGCCTTAGTTTGCGAAGCATTTAGAGACAACTGATACTCTCTTTGTATAACTGCATAAATCTCTTGTTGATAGAATTTGCTAATCGATGTTTGTTTATGTGGCTTTACAACGGGTTAAATCTACCAAACAATAATCTTGTGATTTTGTGTTCTTGGGGAGGGAGAGAATTTAGAGAGAGAGAAATATTGCAGTAGGGATTGTATTAATTATGAGAGAGAGTCCCATGAATAGTACAAGAGAGGTCTTATATATAGGTGTGTCAGTGTGAGACGGCACCTTACGAGCCTATATGGCTTCTGGTGTTGACGAGGGTTCCTTACCCTCGTCTTGGTCCCTCACACTGCTTCCCATGTCATGCCTCGTCCTACTACTATGCCTTAGATTAGATGGGCCTCATTAAAAACCTCGCCATAAACCACCCTTGTAGATAAACCGGACGGAGGGAAAAAGAGCGCACCATCGGGGTCCTATAGACTATCATGCGAGCTCATGGGCGAGCTCAGAGATAGATACTCGGGCGAACTCAAAGATGGCCAGAGAGCGAGCTCGCAGCTCTCCAATTCAGGCGAGCTCTGACGCCTTGGTGCCCCTGGAGTCGTATAACAGGTGGCATCTCGGATGTCGGAGGTGCACTTGACACTCTGGCGAGCTCATGGGCGACCTCCTAAATGATATCTTGATTCTCTAATCTGCCTCGAGTAGCTCGCCCATCAACAATTGCCCCTCAGCTCGCCTTCATCATGACTCATGACATGTGTGGGCGAGCTGGAATGCGATCTCTCGGGCGAGCTCCTCGAGGCGGTCTCTCGAGCCGACATGGGTGGAGTTCGAGGTGTCGTACACGTCCCCACAAGTGTCATTTCCCGCGCCCATAATAATAACTTTTGAAATTCTTTGCAAAGAGGCCCCTGGTCTTCCAGGAATTTCGAGCCCGCGCCCAACATCTATAAATAGGCGAAATCAAGAAAATTCTTCACTTTGCTTCGTCACTTCTCAGAGCACATTTCTGGCGATCGTTTCTTCGCTCCCAACGTGTCTCCGAGCGTTCCTCAAGGTAGAAATCTGGATTTTTTCTTCTTTCTTGTTCAAATTCTTTTTGTTGAAAATCGAAACTTTCCGGCGATGCCTATACCATGTCTGAGACTTCCTCGAGCCGCACCCCTCCGAATCGTGATTTGGGCATAGAACTAATGACTGATGACTGATGACTGATGACTGTCCAAACCCCCAAGCGGCACCTGTGATCATTTCCTCGGGCTCTGGGGCGAGCTCTGAAACTCTCCCGGACAGTGGCGAGCTCTTGGGGTCGGTTCGTTCTGACTCTGGCGAGCGGGCTACCAATTCCAGCGAGCAATCCCCAATCCGTGAGCTCTGGGATTACTCCGAACGAGCTTCGGGGGGAGCCATGGCCACGAATGAAGAAGAGGTCACCGAGACCGAAACTCAGGAGGAGGTCACCGAGGTTGGGGCCGGCGATATTGCTGGAGAGCTAGCCCGCGATGTTGACGAAGAGGTCGGCGAGGATACGGGGACGGAGGTCACTTATGAATATCTCCATTTTATCAACTTTCCCTTTCCCAAGCTTCCAGAATACCAAATCCCCGCCGAGGTCGTGAATGACTTTGACTGGAACGAATACGTGAGAGCCAACAGGGCGAGCTTCCCCTTACCTCGGCGAGCTCCGATCTGAAAGGCCGCTGGCAAATCTGACCTCAAAGTAAACGGGGTGGAGAGCATCGTCAGCGAGTTTGCCCTCCCAGATATTCGGAGACGATTCCGTATTCTGTTGGACATATTCATGTATGCCACCGAGGAGAAAGAGCGAGCCGACCTCCCCCCTGCCGGACTTACAGCTATCAACTACCACACTTTGAAGGCCGAGCTCACCTTGCCCCTTCACCCCATCATCGGGTAATTTCTGGCGGACACGGGCCTCGCCATTACACAGCTTACTCCGAACGCATGGAACAACATGTTAGCAGCCCTGACCATTTTCGATCTCGAGGGCTATGAAAATCGGCTAAGTACGGCGGAGATCAGCGAGCTCTTCAATGTGATCCGGCAAGTAAGGGAGGAGAAAGGATACTGTTCTTCCAAGCTCGCCCGGGGGGCAAATTCTTGGGCGACCTCCCCAATAAAATCCGGGACTGGAAGGAGCAGTTCTTCTTTATTGGGGGAGATTGGCGGGCTTCTAATGGGCGTGGAGGGCGCATCCCTACCCCCGAGACTTAAGGGGAGGCGAGCTGTAGGTGGCGTACCTTAGCGTGTGTGCGTCGGATTAGATTACTAACCTAATCTATCTTTTTGCAGGTTTGAAGAGCCACAGGTCGAACCGTGGGAAGCCGGGGATTTCAATTGGCTTCGAGTTAGTGCGGACAGTGTGTTGTTTGCGAGAAAAGAAAGATCGCGAGATCGAACATTTGTGCCAACATCACTGTCGCAGGCTTGCCGGCCTCATCACCTCGCCACACCACCTCGCTGCTCAAGGTTTTAAACTTTTCCATTCTGAAGTTTCCACAGCTCTCTGCCTCATACGTTGAGATCGCCGGATTTACTTATCATTTATCATGCAGGTGTAGGTCCTGCCGCAGAGCTCCCGCTCGTTGAAGTTTATGAAGCCTACCACTTCTTAGCTCGGCAGCTGAGGATGGGTAAACCTCGTCCGGGAAGGGAAGGTATCCCCTCGGGGGCCATTTTGGACGCGACAAAGAAACTGGAGCTCGCCAAGGCCGCTGAAAAGGCTGGGGGCTCTGGCTCTCAGAGGACCTCAGCGCCTCCCCCACCAAAGGAGAAGGTCGCCGGCCCAAAGAAAGGGGCGGGTCGAGGTTCGAATCCTAAATGGGGCACCCAGCCCCCTCCGCCCCACCAGACGAAGCGAACTCTCCACCGGGGGGATGGCTCGTGAGTGGGTGTAGAAGAAGAAGCTCGCCTCGCCAAGCGAGTTAGGACTGAGGGTGGCTCCGTTTAGCACAGCGGCCGAGGAGGCTCCGGATCAACCCAAGTGATTAGCGTTTAAGTATGCATGTATTTTACCTATTTTGTGTACTA
>JAPKLY010000660.1:101139-145658 GCA_026898435.1 Prunella vulgaris
CTTGAAATCAACCTACACTTGGGTACGTAACTCTCAAGGAGCTATCACCAAGCAGGGTCTGGGCGAGCTCTAATTACTCAACCTTCACAAGCGCCTCCAACTCCTCAGAGTGCACCCTCGCCATCTCCCTACGGGGTCCCTATCCGGGATGATACCCTTCTCGGGCTCAACCCTGATAGGTTCGGGTAAGTGGGCGACCTCTTTTGAAGTTGGAAGCCATTGTGATTTTCATGATTTGTGTTTACTGATTTGCGTGTGTACAGGTATACTCCCGCCGAGCTCCCGCTGCGACCTGAATCTCTTCACACCACTGAGCGGTGCAAGGCTCTGAGCTCGTCGAGAGATCTCCCAGAGGGGTCAGCTCGCCGGGTATTCACTGAGGCTCCCAAGTACCTCTCCGCCTCGGAGCTCACCATGATAGAAAGGCAAAAGCCCACCGATAAGGCGAGGTTGGCGATGCACTACGCTTGTGCAGCGATGGCGGCGGCCCAGCTCGTCACCAATGAGATCACCGCCGCGGATAGAGCTCGCCACGACACGAGGAAGGCGCTCACTAAGGTGGGTGACGAGCGGGAAAAGGCCCTCGAGGAGCTCGCGAGGGCAGAGACCAAGGCGAAGGCCTCACTAAAGGCGGAGCGGCTCACCGTCAAGAGGGCAGAGAAACTTAAAGCCGACCTTCGCCAACAACAAGCCGAGCTCGAGGAAGCTCGCTGGACACTCGCTACCCGGGACGAGGAGCTCGCCCTGACCCGGGTTGAGGTAGGGCTCCTTCGGGATCAGAGCCGGGGAAATTCAGAGGAGTGTCAGAAGCTGCGGGAAGAGGTCGCTGCTAAGGCCCTAGAGATCGCCGAGCTTAAGAGTCGCTCTGATGCCACCCTCACGCCCGAGGCATTGGAGCTCGCCGAGGTGGTCGCCACTGACAAGGGCTACGTGTTATGTTTTGCTGAAGTTATCCGCTCCTTCCAATGGGCGCGGATCAATAATGATAGTGAGTGGGAAGCCCTTGTCAGCGAGTTCGAAGACTGCTTGGAGAAGTCCACGATCCCCCCTGGCACGGAGCTAAACATCGGGGACCTTGCGGGCTATGGGATCAATCTTGATGCTTCTCGTAAAAAATTCAACATTATCCAGATGAAGCAGGTCTTGACTGGCGACCTTGTCCAGGAGGCTGGGGATGCCGAGGGGGATGCTGGAGGTGAGGTCCCGCCAACGATGGAGCAGATGCAGGAGGTCTGCGGGGACGCGATGATCAACATAAGTGAGCTCGACACCAGCGGACTCTCTGGGAACATCACTTCTGATGTCGAGCTTGCCATTCCCATCAGCCAGGCCGCCCCTTATCAAGAGGTCTCCGATCCCGAGGTCTAGGCCTGCCTCTCTTGCTTTCATACTTCAGTTTTAGTAGGTCGCCGGGTTGCGGAGCTCGCCCAGAAGGAGCTCCATTTTTGTAGCTTTTGCTTTTTGTTTAAGTAGATTTAGCTCACCGGGCACGTGCAGCTCGCCCAGAAGGAGCTTTTTGTAGTTCAAAGATGGCCAGCTGGTCGGCCTTTGTGGCCAGCACTGCTACTCATACTTAGGATTTTTTCAAGTATATTTTTTACTTGAAAATCTCTTAAGTATCTTTTGAATATAAGTCGAGCATTTTTTGTCCAACTCTTTTCATTTATGTATTTGCGCTTTTACGTTATAATTTCCTAAATAGCTCGTTCTTGTTTATTTTTCTGGTACATAATTGTTTGTATTATTCCACTTTGAGAAGCGAATTGTTCGTTTTACGTCACTTACGACTACGAATTGTACCTCTATTTTCAGAGTGCGTATTCTTCGTCTTATGCCACTTAGGGCGGCGAATCGTTCGTCTTAGACCACTTAGGGTGGCGAACTGCACTTCGATTAATTCACGTTGGGCCATCGGGTTTCACGAACCTTGCCTTAGACTTTTTTCATATTTTTCGCAAATTTTTTTAACTTATGGCAGTAGGTGCTTAGCAACCCTTTGGGAAGGGTACCTTCGCGACCTTGGGCACTTTGGCCTTCGCCTTCGAGCTATTTTAATTACAACGCTCGGGACCTTGGTCCTTGCACATTATGGATTTTCGAGTACGTGGGCGAGCTGGGTTTGGCGAGCTCTCTGGAGCAGTGGGCAACCTGGTGCAGCTCGCCTGGTTGGAGAGCTGCACAGGTCCAAACACTTGGGAATTTTTCTGAATTTCTCTGACTTTGCAAATTTTCTAACTTTTTATAGCAACGTAATTTACATCGGTTGCCTACGATATTTCTGATGCAAACCCTCGACTAGTCTATTACAGGATCCTAGTCTATTGGTAGAACTTTTTCAGGTGTGCCGCGCTCCAGGTGTATGACGAAGCTTTGCCTTCTGCGTCTTCAAGATCATAAGTACCGTTTGGCCAGGCTGCGGAGACCCGGAATGGTCCTTCCCAGTTTGAACCAAATACATCTGGTGGGGTCATTAATTTCTTTTTCAACACCAGGTCTCCGACCTTGAATTTTCAGTCTCGGACCTGAGAGTTGTAATACTTTTCAGCTCTATGCTTGTAGGTGGCGTTCTTCATTTCTGACGAAGCTCTGGTCTCTTCGATCAGATCCTTCTCTACTGCCAGGGCTTCATCATTCTTTTCTTCGTCATACCCCACCACCTTCCAAGTCTTGTTCTGGACCTCAACCGGGACTACGGCTTCAGTCCCGAAGGCTAGGGCGAACGGGGTCTCCCCGGTGCTGGCCCTATAGGAAGTTCTATAAGACCATAGGATCTCTGGAAGTTCGTCTGTCCAGCTCCCTTTCTTCTCCTCGAGGCAGAGCTTCAATATGTGTTTCAGAATCTTGTTCACCTCCTCGACCTGGCCATTCGACTGGGGATGATATGGAGTTGAGTAGTGCTTCTTGATGTTCCATGAACTGCAGAAGTCCCTCAACTTCTGTCCGTCGAACTATCTTCCATTATCAGTGATGATCGACTGCGGGAGCCCCAATCTGCAGATCAGGTTTTTCCAAATGAAGCCGATCATCCTTTCCTGGATTATAGTTGTGAGAGCTTCAGCCTCAGCCCACTTAGTGTAGTAGTCTACTGCTACAACAGTAAACTTTACACCGCCTCTACCAGGTGGAAATGGGCCGATCAAGTCGAATCCCCATTTTGAGAAAGGTCATGGGCTGAACACCGACTTCAGCTGGTTGGCTGGGGAGTGGATGTTAGGTGCGAAAAGTTGGCACTTTCGGCACCTTCGAGCGAAGCTGATGGCATCTTTGCGAAGAGTGGGCCAGTAGTAGCCCTGCCTGATCGTCTTGTATGCCAATGCTTGCCCCCCCAGCTTGACTCCCACAAATCCCTTCGTGAATTTCTTCTCACACTTTGGACCCCTGCTTCCTAGTTAGACATTTTAGTAGGGGTAGAGAGAATCCACGTTTGTAGAGTTGGCCATCCAGCAGCGTATATCTGGCAGCTTCCTTTGCTAGCCGGCTAGCTTCCCAGGTGTCTACGGGGGTTGTTCCGTATGTTAAATATTTTTGGATTGGAGTGCACCAATCTTCACCATCCTTGCTATCCTCCTACCCCCCACTCGAAGTTTGATTTACCTTGTAATCGGACGTCGAGGAGTTTTTCAGTGTGGTGATCACAACCTCCGTGAATTCGGTTTCGCTGTTGCTAGTAGCTAGCCTGGCTAGAGCATCTGCTTGCGTGTTTTCTAGCCGCGGTATCTGATTAATGTAAACCTGCGTAAACATCGATATCAGATGCGCGGCTATCTTCTGGTAGGTCATCATCTGCTGGTCTTTTGCCTCATATTCCCCCCGGACTTGGGATATTATTAGCTGGGAATCTCCGAAAACTTGAAGATTGGTTGCCCCCACAGCTAATGATAGCCTAAGTCCCGCTATCAACGCTTCATACTCCGCCTCGTTGTTGGTTGCTCGAAAGTCGAACTTGATTGCAGAGGTGAAAACTTGTCTGTCTGGGCTGATCTGGACCACGCCGGTGCCTGCTGCCATGCTGGTTGATGATCCGTCTACGTAGAGATGCCACGGAGCTATACGCCCCCTCGTCAGATCTTATGGGAAAGTTAGCTCGACGATGAAGTCGGCAAGTGCTTGTCCCTTGATCGCTATTCAGGGTGCGTAGGTTATACCGTATTGGCTGATCTCTAGTGACCATTTCAGCAGGCGTCCGGCGGTGTCTGAGCGCTGTAGTATTTGGCGTAGTGGGAACGTTGTCAGCACCTCTACCGGGTGGTCAAAGAAGTAGGGCCTCAATTTTCTAACACTCATCACCAGTGCATAAGCCAGCTTCTCTGTTGGGGTGTATCGCAACTCAGCTTCGTGTAGGACTTGGCTCACGTAGTACACTGGTAGGTGCATTTTCGACTCTTCTCGGACCAGGACGGAGCTGATGGCCACCTACGACGCGGTTAGGTATAGATACAACTTCTCTCCAGGTATCAGTTTTGACAGGACCTGTGTATCCGCTAGGTATGTTTTGATGTCTTCGAAGGCTCGTTGGCATTCACTTGTCCAGACGAAGTAGTTTTTGAGGTGGAGCTTGTTGGCTTTGGCCGCCTCTTTGTACCTTCGTGTGTTTGCCTTAATTGCCTCGAAGAACGGACGATTTCGGTCGCCGGACCTGGAGATGAATCTGTTCAAGGCTACCATGCATCCAGTCAGCCTTTGAATTTTTTGGACGGAATTGGGTATACCCATCTCGATTATGCATTGAACCTGTGTTGGGTTGACCTCAATTCCACGCTGGCTAACTAGGTGCCCCAGGAACTTTCCGGAGTGTACGCCGAAGCTGGTCTTTTTGGGGTTCAACTTCATGTTGTAGTGGCGCAGTATGTCGAAGGTCTGTTTTAGGTGGTCTAGGTGGTCCTCCTTTCTCAAACTCTTGACAACTATGTCATCCACGTACACCTCCATGGATTCGCCAATGTGTTTGTCAAACATTTTGTTCACCAATCTTTGGTAGGTGGCTCTGGTGTTGATGAGTCCGAACGGCATCCTTTCCCAGCAATACATGTTCTTGTTGGTGTAGAACGCCGTGTGTTCCTGGTCATTTGGGTGTAGAGCTATCTGGTGATAGCCTGCAAAAGCATCCATGAATGTCATCTTCTCATGGCCTGCGGTGCTATCCACCAGCTGGTCAATGTGAGGCAGTGGGAAGTTGTCCTTCGGGCATGCTTTGTTCAGGTCCGTGAAGTCAATGCAGAGTCTCCATGTCCCATTGTGTTTCTTCACCAGGACGGGGTTTGCAACCCACTGCGGACACAAAGCTTCCTTGATGAGCTTGTTGTCTAACAACTTCTCTACCTCAATAGTTAGAGCTGCGTACTTGTCTGCTCCATACTTCCTCCGTTTTTGGCGTACGGGTCTCCTCGTCGGATCTATGTTAAGTCTGTGGCAAGCATGTTCCAACGGGATCCCCGTCATATCCTCATGGGACCAGGCAAACACGTCCAGGTTGGTCATTAAGAATAGCTCCATCCTCAACCGGTACGGTTCAGGTAACTCAGAACCGATGAAAAGTTCTAAGTCCCTTTTCGGGTCTACCGGGAGTGCCGTCAATTCTTCCATGGGGGTGGCTTTTCTCTTTTGACTTTTCCACCTCGGGTCGTTGATGAACTCATCCCACTCCTCTTGTGAAATCTGCGCAGGCTCGTGACCTATGCGTGGTTCGAGGTCATCGGGTTGGCTTTCAGCTTGGGTGGGCTCATCAGCTGTGGGCACCTCCGGTGGTTTGTCAACTTGGGATGGTGCGGTGACTTGGGAGTTGGGTCAACGTCCATTGGTGTTGGTTCTTGACCTCCCGCAGGTCCCCCATCTTGGGCATCATCAACCACCTCCATGGGAGCAGGTTGTTGTTCCTGCGCAGATACTGACCCCTGCGCAGGTCTCAACACTTGGGTTTCATCCAAGCTCTCCATTGGTGTCGATTGTGTGTCTTGCACAGGTCCAGTGCCTTGGTTAATTTCTGACAAATCGCCTACCTCCATCATCTCAGTTTCGACCTAGATGACGTCTAGGATGTTTGGCTCGTCTGTAGGAATCTGTACGTCCTCTTCGAGGATGTGGATCTGTGTAACAGACTTCTTGACCCGGCCGTCTTTGATTTGGAGTAAACACTCTCGGGCCTTTTTCTGGTCACCTTTTATAGTTCCGGCACCTTTTGGAGTTGGGAATTTTAAACAGTAGTAGTAGGTCGAACACGCTACTTTGAATTCATTAATAAATGGGCGGCCAAGGAACCCGTTGTAGGAGGACTGCTGGTCAACAACTAGGAAATCTATGAGCCTAGTCAGTCTCCTTTCGGGATCCTCAGCCGATACAAGTTGGACGCTCAACCTAACACTGCCTAGGGGGACGGTTACAGCTTCTCTGAACCCCACTATCCTAGCATTGCTAGGCTCCAAATACGACTCAAAATCACCTAAGGCATCTAAGGTGGATTTGAAGAGAATGTTAGTGAACGCGCCGGTGTCCACAAGTAGCCTGTGAACTCGGACATTCATTATGTTGGCGGTTATCACCAACGAGTCATTGTGGGGCATCAGTACCCCCTCCAGGTCCGCTGAGGAAAATGTCAGCTCATTAGTAAGCTGTGAGATGGACCTGGGGCCGGAGCTGCCTTTCTGGACTTGGTTTATGGCCCGGATATCGGCCTTCCTCTTCCTCTTGGATACGGAGATCCCCCGTCCTGGAGACCTCCGACAGCTCCGATTTCCTCCTCGAGAACTAGGAGCTCTCGGGTGGGCTCCAAGTTTTGCTGAGGCTGGGGAGGTGCCCTCCGTCTGTTGTGGGGACCAGGTTGGTCTGCTTCCTCTTCTTCATCATCGGAGGTAGCCCTCCTCTCGAACCTTGGCCTCTTAGCTGGGGCCTTCTTCACGAACTCGGCCAGTTTTCCATCCTCGTAAAATTTCCAGAGTTGTTTGAGGAGGTCTCGGCATTCGCTGGTGAAGTGGCCGATGTCCTGATGGTAGGCACAGAATTTGTTAGGGTTGAGTTTCGTGCGGTCCTGGCGGATCCGCCTTGGCTCTTCCAGCATGGCCTTGTCCTTGACGGCAGTGAAGACGTGGTCAACGGAGACAGTGAGGACCTGATTGAGCTTTTCTTTGAGCTCGTCTCCCTCGCCAAAGGCCTTTAAGTTCCGGGGGGCTTTGTAGGTGCCCCCGGACTTCTTCCCATAAGGCTTCCTTTCTTCGTGGGCACCAACTTCTTTGAGCAGTGCTTCCTGCATGGCAGCGAACACCCCCGCCTTGTGACGGAATTTGGTGTAAGTGTTGGGACATGCGAGGTGCATCTCCTTCCAGAGGTCGGTGCCCCTCTTGAGTCCGGCCATCGCTGCGATGACCTTGGTGTCCTCACTCACCGGTTCGCCTTCCAGCAGGATTTTGTCGAACCTTTCCAGGTACTGCTGGTCGGTCTCGCTCTCGCCTTGATGGATGTTGGCGAGTCGGTGCTTTTGGGTAAGGTAGGATCCGAACCCAGAGAAGTGGGCCAGGAACTCCCGCGAGAGTTGGCCAAATGAGCAGATTGACCCCGGGGCGAGTGAAAAGAACCAGCGGTGAGCTCGGTCCCCCAGGGTCAGCGGGAAATTCCGGCACTGGGTGGAGTCGGTGGCGCCAACCAAAATTATGAAGTCCGCGTACTTGGCCAGGTGGACTTTCGGGTCAGATTCACCCTCATAGGCGGACATCACCGGGAACTGGATTTTCTTCTGGACCGGTGCGCGGAGGATGGCAGGTGCCAATGGAGATGAGGGGAGAGTCGTGGCGTCAGGTCCACCAGACTTGGCTGCTACTTGTGCTTGTAGTATTTCGATGACCTTTTTCAGTGAGGCCAGCTCGTCGTCCCGGGTTACCTCCGGATGAGGCTGCTCAAAGGTCGTGCATCTCACGGACGCACGTCCCCGAGGTGCCTCACTCTGGGGTGACCTCTCAGTGGCGGGCTGGAATTGGCGTCCGCTGTGAGGGCCTAGCCGGTCAGTGGCGGGCCTCCTCAGCCTTTCGTGGGCTGATCTGCGTGGCTGCTGGTCGGAGTCCCCATGGGGCGTAGCTGGGGCCGCCGTCCGCTCATTTTCCCCATATCTCGGGCCCAAGCGGCCTTGGAGGACTTCTCTCCTCTGTGATTGGTGGGTGCCAGATGCCCCGGTGTAGGCCGACTCCCTTCCGGTGTAAGGAGCGGGATCCTCCTCCACCATTTTGGCCTTGTCGGTCCTCTCCCTACGCTGACGGGCTTGTGTCGAGATCGCCTCCTGCTCAGTGGGGAGGGCGCTGTAATCCCCCCTGGTTTGGGTACCCTGGGTGGGCCTGGTCTGCTCCCTGGCATCGGCAGATGGAGCTCGCCTGGGTACCAGGGTGAGCTCGTCCTGCTGCCTCTGCTGCAACCTCTATAAGGTCGCGATGGTGCATTGGAGCTCGTCGGGGTTGCTGGCCAGGTCCCTCAGGGCTGGGGCCAAGTCTTCCTGGGTCACCGCAACTCGCGGAGGTCACGGAGCTGCGGTGCTCTTCTGGGGAGGTGGTTGTGAGGTCTCCACCACCTGGCGTGAGGTCTCCACCTCGGCCTGGTTCTGGTCACCTCCTTTGGACCTTCCCGCAGCTGCGGAGGCTTGTCCTTTGGAGGCTCGAGTGTTAGCCATTTTTGGATTTCGGAGGGGGTAGCTCGCTGCAGGTCGCCGAGGTGGAGAGAGGTCGCCGGGATGGAGGTAGTCCAGCTTGGGTGGAGCTGCGTAAGTTTTTGTCTAGCCTCGCATTTGACGAATTATTCGGGGTCCGGTTTATTCGTGTACACGCGTGCGTTTGAAATCTTTTTCCGGACAAAATTTGTAAATCCAAAAATCTGGATTTTTACCCGGAAACCTGGGATTTTGTTTGAAGGAATGGATATGTATGTGTATCTTCAAGTGTTCTTGAGTTTTATCAAGAACACCTTCAAATCTTCAAATCTTCAAGCAAACACTAACTTTTTGTTCTTGAAATTTTTAATTTTTCAGACTCGACCCTTCTTCTAGCGCCAAATTGTTGATAGAATTTGCTAATCGATGTTTGTTTATGTGGCTTTACAACGGGTTAAATCTACCAAACAATAATCTTGTGATTTTGTGTTCTTGGGGAGGGAGAGAATTTAGAGAGAGAGAAATATTACAGTAGGGATTGTATTAATTATGAGAGAGAGTCCCCTGAATAGTACAAGAGAGGTCTTATATATAGGTGTGTCAGTGTGAGACGGCACCTTACGAGCCTATATGGCTTCCGGTGTTGACGAGGGTTCCTTACCCTCGTCTTGGTCCCTCACACTGCTTCTCATGTCATGCCTCGTCCTACTACTACGCCTTAGATTAGATGGGCCTCATTAAAAACCTCGCCGTAAACCACCCTTGTGGATAAACCGGACTGAGGGAAAAAGAGCGCACCATCGGGGTCCTATAGACTTTCATGCGAGCTCATGGGCGAGCTCAGAGATGGATACTCGGGCGAACTCAAAGATGGCTAAAGAGCGAGCTCGCAGCTCTCCAATTCAGGCGAGCTCTGACGCCTTGGTGCCCCTGGCGTCATATAACAGGTGGCGTCTAGGATGTCGGAGGTGCACTTGACACTCTGGCGAGCTCATGGGCGACCTCCTAAATGATATCTTGATTCTCTAATCTGTCTCGAGTAGCTCGCCCATCAACATCTCTGTCTTTTGGGATCACCAACACAGAACAAATTTGGAACATGTTCCAGAAGTGGTAGTCCAATGGCTTTTGTCCAACGTTCACGAATACATTGTGAGGAAATCTTCATAACATTACTATGCTTGAACGCCGAAAAAAATGTCGACATGGCAAACCCTTTGACTTTAACATCTGACAATCACAGTAGAATGTGTTTTGTGCAACATCAATTTTCACACAGCTGTGAGGCCCATCCAACTCACCGTATTTTCCAAATGTGTAGCTCGTGAGAGTATCTACCTTTGTTATATCTACGATTGACAATCCTTGTTCTTCTTCTATTTCCTTCAACACCTTAACATATATTTTTTGAGTGTACACCTCAGCAGCATGATTCACAAGCTTGTATAAAGGACCACGCTTTGTTGGCTGCACCACCTGACTTGACTCATTCTAACTTTCACAAGCTTCCACTCTAAGCTTAGTTAGATCATTAAAGAAATGGTTAAGGAATTCAGTGATCGTATGTCCTTGCTTACCAGGGTCGTTGAAGTGAGCATTCAACGACTCAGTTCTCTGAGTGCTCATCATCATTCTCATGAAACTATCTCAACAATGTGCAACACTCCACATTTCTCATTTCGAATATAGATCCATCACCCAATTATTTATCGCCAATTCATGTGTTTCAATCAATCCTTGCCACCGCTGCTCAAATTCATCAATAGATGATGTTTTCTTCATGAGTTCTCCCTGTGCACTGCAAAACCCCTGGTTTTTAACATTCTGCATACAGTTCCTCAATAAATGCCAACTACAAAGCCAGTGTTTCTTCATTGGAAATACTTCAAGTATGGCATTGCGCATTGCCAAGTCCTGGTCAGTCATGAGGGTCACTGGTGTCTTTCCTTCCATAGCTTGAAGAAACTTCTGAAATAACCAAATATAAGATTCAGTATTCTCGTTGTACATCAGGGTTGCACCAAAAATGCACGTCTTGAAATTATTATCTACCCCGAAAGTAATAACCAATGGAAATCGGTAGGTATTCATCTTATATGTGATGTCGAGTACAAGGGCATCACCGAATAACTTGTATTGAGCAAGTGAAAAACCATCTGTCCAGAATAATCTAGAGAGAGATTTATTCTCATCCAGTGTCAGCTCATATATGAAATTGGTTTCCTTTATTTTGATGACATCAAGTAAATTTAAAGCAGTGCTTGCATCTCTGTGCCTCACAAGGTCGCTGCATTTTTTGTTGATGAAATTATATGCGTCTTTGTTCTTGAAAGACATATTTGAAGGTCCTCCGTGAGCAAGCTTCACATAATCCAAAATGTGGAAAGTACGATGCCCAATGTCACTCATAAGTGTCATTACAACTTTGTCACCAGGTGATATGAACCTGCCGAAAAATTTAGAAATTATCAACACAGTGTTGCAGATTTTACGTATTGTTAATGTTAAAATATATTAAAATGGGACGGAAAATGCAAAATTTTGAAGTGTTATATGCAGGTACCTGTTGGACTTTAGTTCATTGGACGTCGAAAGTAGGAGATCGTGGTTGTGTTCTTTTACAAATTTGGTGACCTTCTACAGTCCATCTTATAGAACAACATGAAAAGATGCCTGACATCCTATTCTAGTTTTTGGCCTCAGCTCTCGTATTAAGGGTGCTTTACGAAGTCGATGAAAACCAGCTTGTGAACATTCCCACATTGCATTCTTCACTATATTCTTTTCTTTATTATAACCCTTGTGACATCTCCTGATATTAAACCCCAATTTTGTACCATAACTTTTATAAAATAGATCAGCTTCATCCACAGATTCAAAACCCAACATTTCCTCTTGGGTTTCACCAATCTTATCGTCATTGCACGTATCAATTTCAATATCATCTTCATATATATTCGTATCAGAACTCAGTTGCTCCTCAGAAAATATAACATCCTTTTCTAAGTTACGATCATCCATGAGTTGGCAAGCTTAGAATAACTAGTTTTCCAACATTAGGGACCATTTTAATAAATAGAAACAAAAAAAAAACACAACCTATTGCAAAATATAATGAATACAACATGAAAATTTATATATATGAAATGCAAAAAATATAACATACGGCATAGGCAGGGGCAGATCCAGTATTATAATATAAGGTGTGCTAATAATTAAATTTTCTAAAATATTAATATTTTCTTTGAATTAGCTTGTCCAGTGGCAGGCAATTTAACGCTTGACCAATAGCTTCGGCACTCGATCAACCTCTTTAGCGCTCGAGGAGAATTTTTTTTCCTCTTTAAATCATCAAGTAATAATCGAATAACATAGCACTACATTACCTATATTCTAAACGTCTTTTCCTATTGATAGATTAGTAACTTGCCTTTGTTTACCTATTAGTGAATTCATGTACTTATCCATTTTATTTGAACGCATATGATTAGTAAGAAAAGAAATGTGGATGAAATGTACGCAGATGACAGTAAGAAGTCACTTCAAACTCCGTCAAAGGCATATCACAGAACATCACTCTGAAAGCTCGTAACTCTGAACAATTCTCTATCCGATGAGAAGAAAAATGTTGTGAGGTCAATGGGTTTTGGTTCCATGTTGGAACTAAAGATTAAATATATTGATAATACATTGATGAGTTGGTTAATAAAATTTTTTAATCCGTCTACTTGTGTGCTTAATGTTTATGGTAAAAGTATTCACATAACATTAGACATGGTGAAATCTGTTCTTGGTATACCATGCACAACACACGAGTTTCCAGATCACAGAAATATAGGTAATTTGAGGTACGGTATTTTATTCGAGGAAGGTGCTAGACATTACATGGACTTGTCTGCATTAGAGTTAGAAATTATAAAGTGTGAGTCAGGTGGTGCAGATTTTAAAGTTATGCATATGATATTCCTATTCTCGATGGTGTTACTTCCGAAGTATGGTGCTTCTCTGGATTTGAGTCTTCTCAACTACCTGGTGGATTTAGATAATATGCACACATACAATTGGGTGGAATTATTTTGAAAAGCCTTGTGGATGGTGTGGAGATTCATCACAATAAAAATACTACGAAAGTAAGGGTTTATTTTTCTCCTTCAGGTAATATGTTTCTTTTTCATTTAAGGCGTCAATTTAATTACTCACCGAGTTTATTTACATTTGCAGGTAATATTCGTAACGGAACTTGCAAACATGTACCCCATCATGGCAAGCATATCGTGCTCACTAAACTAAATGTGGAACAATGGACTCATGAAGAAGTGAACGATATTCTCCGGGTGTTTGCAAAAGTTAACAACGATACTACGTTGAAAGGAAAGATAGACAAAAATAATGGTGAGTCGAGACAAACCCCACCTTACCGAGGGAGGCAATATTCAATCCGGAAGTTATGTCACTTTTATGGTTCATTGCTGGCCAAGTTCAACAATTAAATGCACAAATTGGTAATTTGGAGCAAAGATCGACTAGCATGGAGAGTGCAATAAGCCGTTTACTCACGAATGCAATTGTGGAACCCAAAAATTATTCACAAGGTCCGAGTCAAGGAAATCAAATAAATACACCCGATGTTAAAGTTGCAACCCACGTGAATACGGGATTCACACAACGTGATCATACTTTTGACTCATGCAACCCATCGCCACCATGCCCAGAAAACAAGCAAGACAAAGAAGATATCCTTAGCCCACGGACATTGAATTTTGAAAATTGTGGTGTCAATGACGATGTCCCAAAAAACTCAAAGAATTATACTAATATTTTAATATTAGTGTGCAAGGAGATGGGAGAAAGCGTTTATGATTTCCTTTATAAAGATGCACAACACCTTGATTTAAGGTATAATTTTTTTAATTGTGATAATTTTTTATTTACATTTACATTATGCACATTTATTGTCATAGTGAATTGTTAGTCCAGTTCGAGAATGCAAAACTAACACGCGAAATGATGTTTTGCCTCCGACCAAAAATATGGCTAAATGAAGAGGTGAGAGATCTTTTGATCTAAATGTATTTTAAATTTATTTATATGATTTTTTTTACATAATTTTACAACCTATGTACTATAAAATTATCACAATGTAACGTAGGTAATAAACTGTGTAGCGTATGTTACTTGGTACAATAAGAAATCTGGCTACTATGTCGATTGGAACTTGCCTACATCGTTTAATGTATGGTAAAACTATTTAATTTTGTAGTTGTCATAAAGTTCAATACGTTTTCTAAATTATTTTAATTTTCAATTTGCAGTTTTTTGCCCAGTTGGACAACTTTACAGATAGACAAATAAACAGGATTGCATTTGGTTCAAAGGGTTTATTCAAGGGTAATCCAAAAAATTTCTCTACCATTTCAATCACGATTCATGATCAAGATCATTGGTTCTTATGTAAGCTGGACTTCGAAGGAAAAGGATAGAAATTCGTGACACGTTGAGGTCACGAAATTCTGATAAACGTAGGCTATCCATAGTCCAGAAAATGATGAGCACATATTTCTCATCAATATATTCCATAATATATAATTGACTCACTGTAACAATTTAATAGGTAAAAAGGCTGGAAAATGTATGCAAACTATGGTCAGCAGAACCATTTATACATTCTAATTGGCATGACAAATTTAACTATTGTTATTCTCAAATAACTCCCCGGCAACCAAACATGTAAGACATATACTTGCTTTATTTATTTCAACACATTTATAATTTTTGCTTGTTACGTAAAGTTATCACTCTTTTTATATTTTTCAGATATGACTGTGGTCTATATGTATGTTTGATGATGATATTTCAAAACAGTGTTAACCGAGCATTGACGGAGGTAAATATAATATTTTTAATTCTCCTTTTCAATTTAATTCAATTTAATTATTCCTAATATTGTATTAGTATGGAATGATAAAACAGGAAGAATCTATTACAACACGCAAGAGACTAGGGTCTTATTTGTATAACCATTGTCAGAATTCAGCACGTCACCAGTGATAAGCTATTATCTATTTTTTTGTATAATTATTATTCAACTACGCATTTCGACATAACACCACTTATATATTTATTTTTTTATAGAGAAGAACTTGATGTGTTGGTTACTCAATTACCCGATCAGAAGAGAAGTCATTTACCTACAAAGTATAGAAGTGATGCATTGAATCTGGGTGGAATACTAAAAGAAGTTTACAAAGTAACCTGTATTGATTATAATGGAGATCCTTGTGAAATAAAAGATGATGAAGATTTAAGAGACTATGCTGAAAGAAAAGTGATAGATTTTTCAACTGCTATACAAGTCGAACTGAAATGGAATCTTGAAGACAACTTAGACGAATCTTGATGATTGAAGATGTCTCCCTATCTATTTAGACTATTTCGTAGCAGCTATTATTTTATCTTAAAAAACTATTTTACAATTTTTATTTTGACTATTATTTCATATTTCGTTAGCTTTAATTGAATGAAGAATTTTTTTTCAGTACGTTAAAGAAATTTTACGGTAAATTTATGACGAATTTTATAATACATAGTTTATATTTTTTATTATATGAAGAGGATACTAATGTAAAGGGTGATAATTTTTACACATGAAAGTGAAATTGATTGTGCCTAATATTGAGATAATTTATAATTTTTTTTATGTAGGAACACATTTTTAACTATTTATATTTCATATTAAATGAAAAGGTAACTATTTTAATAATATATAGAGTATATGAATTAAAGTGTTAGTGAATATGCATAATAGTATTAGTTTGTACACATGAAAGTGATACTGTTTGTGTCTAATATGTGACATAAGCATTTGTGCATGTTCTATTTCCCTAGACACGAGTTGGTGTGTATTGTTGTAATACATATCAAAGATAATTTTGTAAAATTTCTATAAGTTTTCTAAATCGTCCTCCTAATTGTGTTAATCTATAATTTTTTTCATGTAGGAACACCTTTTTAACTATTTATATTTGATATTATATGAAAAGGTAACTATTTAAAAAATTTATAGAGTATATGCATTAAAGTGTTAGTGAATATGTGTAACGGTGATAGTGTGTACACATGAACGTGATACTGTTTGTGTCTAATATGTGACATAAGCATTTGTGCCCGTTTCTATTTCTCTAGAGATGAGTTGGTGTGTATTGTTGTAAGACTTATTAAAGATAATTTTGTAATATATCTATACATTTTTAAATCGTGCTCCTAATTGTGATAATTTATAAAAAAAAATTCATGTAGGAACATCTTTTTAACTATTTATATTTACTATTATATGAAAAGGTAACTATTTTAAAAATTTATAGAGTATATGCGTTAAAGTGTTAGTGAATATACATAACGGTGATAGTTTTTACAGATGAAAGTAATATTGTTTGTGCCTAATATGTAACATAAACATTTGTATCCGTATATATTTCTCTAGAGACGAGTTGGTGAGTATTGTTGTAAGACATATCAAAGATAATTTTGTAATATTTCTATACGTTTTCTAAATCGTCTTCCTAATTGTGATAACTTATAAAAAAAATTCATGTAGGAACACCTTTTTAACTATTTATATTTGATATTATATGAAAAGATAACTATTTTAAAAATTTATAGAGTATATGCATTAAAGTGTTAGTGAATATGTGTAACGATGATATTGTTTGTGCCTAATAAGTGACATAAGCATTTGTGTCCGTTTCTATTTCTCTAGAGACGAGTTGATGTGTATTTTTGTAAGACATATCAATGATAATTTTGTAATATTTAAATACATTTTCTAAATTGTCCTCCTAATTGTGACAATTAATAATTATTTTTCAAGTAGGTACACATTTTTAACTATTTATATTTGATATTATATGAAAAGGTTAAAAATTTATAGAGTATATGCATTAAAGTGCTAGTGAATATGCGTAACGGTGATAGTTTGCACACATGAAAGTGATAATGTTTGTGTCTAATATATGACATAAGCATTTGTGCCCGTTACTATTTCATTAGAGACAAGTTGGTGTGTATTGTTGTATGACATATCAAAGATAAATTTGTAACATTTCTATACGTTTTCTAAATCGTCCTCCTTTTGTGATAATTTATAATTATTTTTTTCATGTAGAAACACCTTTTTAACTATTTATATTTGATATTATATGAAAAGGTAACTATTTTAAAATTTTATGGATGCATTAAAGTGTTAGTGAATATGCGTAACAGTGATAGTTTGTACACATGAAAGTGATATTGTTTATGCCTAATATATGACATAAGCATTTGTGATCGTTTCTATTTCTCTAGAGACGAGTTGGTGTGTATTGTTGTAAGACATATCAAAGATAATTTTGTAATATTTCTATACGATTTCTAAATCATCCTCCTAATTGTGATAATTTATAAATTTTTTTCATGTAGGAACACATTTTTAGCTATTTATATTTGATATAATATGAAAAGGTAACTATTTTAAAATTTCATAGAGTATATGCATCAAAGTGTTAGTGAATATGTGTAACGGTGATAGTTTTTACACATGAAGTGATACTGTTTGTGCCTAATATGTGACATAAGCATTTGTGCCCGTTTCTATTTCTCTAGAGACGAGTTGGGGTATATTGTTGTAAGACATGTCAAAGATAATTTTGAAATATTTCTATATGTTTTCTAAATCGTCCTACTAATTGTGATAATTAATATTTTTTTCTTGTAAGATCATCTTTTTAACTATTTATATTTGATATTATATGAAAAGGTAACTATTTTAGAATTTTATAGAGTATATGCATTAAAGTGTTTATGAATATGCGTAACGGTGATAATTTGTACACATGAACGTGATATTGTTTGTGTCTAATATGTGACATAAGCATTTGTGCCCGTTTCTATTTCCCTAGAGACGAATTGGTGTGTATTGTAATAAGACATATCAAAGATAATTTTGTTATATTTCTATACATTTTCTAAATCATCCTCCTAATTGTGATAATTTATAAATTTTTTTCATGTAGGAACACCTCTTTAACTATTTATATTTGATATTATATGAATAGGTAACTATTTTAAAACTTTATAGTGTATATGCATTAAAGTGTTAGTGAATATGCGTAACGGTGATAGTTTTTACACATAAAAAGTGATACTTTTTGTGCCTAATTTGTGACATTAGCATTAGTGCCCGTTTCTATTTCTCTACAGACGAGTTGGTGTGTATTGTTGTAAAACATATCAAAGATAATTTTGTAATATTTGTATATGTTTTCTAAATCGTGCTCCTAATTGTGATATTTTATAATTTTTTTCATGTAGGAATACCTTTTTAACTATTTATATTTATTATTATATGAAAAGGTAACTATTTTCAAAATTTATAGAGTATATGCATTAAAGTGTTAGTGAATATGCGTAACGGTGATAGTTTCTACACATTAAATTGATATTGTTTGTGCCTAATATGTGACATAAACATTTGTGCCCGTTTCTATTTCTCTAGAGACGAATTGGTTTGTATTGTTGTAAGACATATCTAAGATAATTTTTTAATATTTCTATACGTTTTCAAAATCGTCCTCCTAATTGTGATAATTTATAAAAAAAATTCATGTTGGAACACCTTTTTAACTATTTATATTTGATATTATATGAAAAGATAACTATTTTAAAATTTTATAGAGTATATGCATTAAAGTGTTAGTGAATATGCTTAACGATAATAGATTTTACACATGAAAGTGATATTGTTTGTGTCTAATACGCGACATAAGCATTTGTGCCTGTTTCTATTTCTCTAGAGACGAGTTGATGTGTATTGTTGTAAGACATATCAAAGATAATTTTGTAATATTTCTATACGATTTCTAAATTATCCTCCTAATTGTGATAATTTATAATTTTTTTTTCATGTAGGTACACATTTTTAGCTATTTATATTTGTTATTATATATAAAGGTAACTATTTTAAAATTTTATAGAGTATATGCATTAAAGTGTTAGTGAATATGCGTAACGGTGATAGTTTTTACAAATGAAGTGATATTGTTTGTGTCTAATATGTGACATAAGCATTTGTACCTGTTTCTATTTTTCTAGAGACGAGTTGGTGTGTATTGTTGTAAGACATGTCAAAGATAATTTTGTAATATTTCAATATGTTTTCTAAATCGCCCTCCTAATTGTGATAATTTATATTTTTTTTTCATGTAAGAACATCTTTTTAACTATTTCTATTTGATATTATATGAAAAGGTAACTATTTTAGAATTTTATAGAGTATATGCATTAAAGTGTTAGTGAATATGCGTAACGGTGATAATTTGTACTCATGAACATGATACTGTTTGTGTCTAATACGTGACATAAGCATTTGTGCATGTTTCTACTTCTCTAGAGATGAGTTGATGTGTATTGTTGTAAGACATATTAAAGATAATTTTGTAATATTTAATTATTTATATACGTTTTCTAAATCGTTCTCCTAATTGTGATAATTTTTAAAAAAATTCATGTAGGAACACATTTTTAACTATTTATATTTGATATTATATGAAAATGTAACTATTTTAAAAAATTATAAAGTATATGCATTATAGTGTTAGTGAATGTGCGTAACGGTGATAGTTTGTACATATGAAAGTGATATTGTTTGTGTCTAATATGTGACATAAGCATTTGTGCCCGTTTCAATTTCCCTAGAGACGAGTTGGTGTGTATTGTTGTAAGACATATCAAAAATAATTTTGTAATATTTCTATATGTTTTCAAAATCGTCCTCCTAATTATTATAATTTGTAAAAAAAAATTCAATGTAGGAACACCTTTTTAATTATTTATATTTGATATTATATGAAAAGGGAACTATTTTAAAATTTTATAGAGTATATGCATTAAAGTGTTAGTGAATATGCGTAACGGCGATAGTTTTTACACATGAAGTGACACTGTTTTTGCCTAATATGTGACATAAGCATTTGTACCCGTTTCTATTTCTTCAGAGATTAGGTGGTGTGTATTGTTGTTAGACATGTCAAAGATAATTTTGTAAAATTTCTATATGTTTTCTAAATCGTCCTTTTAATTGTGATAATTTATAAATTTTTTTCATGTTGAAACACCTTTTTAACTATTTATATTTGAGATTATATGAAAAGGTAACTATTTTAGAATTTTATAGAGTATATGCATTAAAGTGTTAGTGAATATGCGTAACGGTGATAATTTGTACACATGAACGTGATATTGTTTGTGTCTAATATTTGACATAAGCATTTATACCCGTTTCTATTTCCCTAGAGATGAGTTGGTGTGTAATTTTGTAAGACATATTAAAGATAATTTTGTTATATTTTTATACATTTTCTAAAGCATTCTCCTAATTGTGATAATTTATAAAAAAATTTCATGTAGGAACACCTTTTTAACTATTTATATTTGATATTATATAAATAGGTAACTATTTTAAAAATTTATAGAGTATATGAATTAAAGTGTTAGTGAATATGCGTAACTGTGATAGTTTTTACACATGAAAGTGATACTGTTTGTGCCTAATTTGTGACATAAGCATTTGTGCCCGTTTCTATTTCTCTACAGACGAATTGGTGTGTATTGTTGTGAGACATATCAAAGATAATTTTGTAATATTTCTATACATTTTCTAAGTCGTGCTCCTAATTGTGATATTTTATAAAAAAATATTCATGTAGGAACACCTTTTTAACTATTTATATTTATTATTATATGAAAAGGTAACTATTTTAAAAATTTATAGAGTATATGCATTAAAGTGTTAGTAAATATGCGTAAAGGTGATAGTTTGTACACATGAAAGTGATACTGTTTGTGCCTAATATGTGACATAAACATTTGTGCCCGTTTCTATTTCTCTAGAGACGAGTTGGTGTGTATTGTTTGTAAGACATATCAAAGATAATTTTGTAATATTTCTATACGTATTCTTAGTCGTCCCCCTAATTGTGATAATTTATTAAAAAAAAATTCATGTAGGAACACCTTTTTATCTATTTATATTTGATATTATATGAAAAGGTAACTATTTTAAAAATTTATAGAGTATATGCATTAAAGTGTTAGTGAATATGCGTAACGATGATAGGTTTTACACATGAAAGTGATAACGTTTGTGCCTAATACGTGACTTAAGCATTTGTGTCTGTTTCTATTTCTCTAGAGACGAGTTGTTGTGTATTGTTGTAGGACATATCAAAGATAATTTTGTAATATTTATATACGTTTTCTAAATCGTCCTCCTAATTGTGATAATTTATAATTTTTTTCATGTAGGAACACATTTTTAACTATTTATATTTGATATTATATGAAAATGTAACTATTTAAAAAATTTATAAAGTATATTCATTAAAGTGTTAGTAAATATGTGTAATGGTGATAGTTTGTACATATGAAAGTGATATTGTTTGTGTCTAATATGTGACATGAGAATTTGTGCACGTTTCTATTACCCTAGAGACGAGTTGGTGTGTATTGTTGTAAGACATATCAAAAATAATTTTGTAATATTTCTATACGTTTTCTAAATTGTCCTCCTAATTGTTATAATTTATAATTTTATTTTTCATGTAGGATCACCTTTTTAACTATTTATATTTGATATTATATGAAAATGTAACTATTTTAAAAAAATTTAGAGTATATGCATTAAAGTGTTAGTGAATATGCGTAACGGTGATAGTTTGTACACATGAAAGTGATACTATTTGTGTCTAATATGTGACATAAGCATTTGTGCCCATTTCTATTTCTCTAGAGACGAGTTGGTGTGTATTGTTGTAAGTCATATCAAAGATAATTTCGTAATATTTCTTTACGTTTTCTAAATCGTCCTCCTAATTGTGATAATTTATAATTTTTTTCATGCAAGAACACTTTTTTAATTATTTATATTTTATATTATATGAAAAGGTAACTATTTTAAAAATTTATTGAGTATTTGCATTAAAGTGTTACTAAATATGTGTAACGGTGATCATTTTTAGACATGAAAGTGATAATGTTTGTGCCTAATATTTGACATAAGCATTTGTGCCAGTTTCTATTTCTCTAGAGACGAGTTGGTGTGTATGGTTGTAAGACATATCAAAGATAATTTTGTAACATTTCTATACGGTTTCTAAATCGTCCTCCTAATTGTGATAATTTATAAAAAAAAAATTATGTAGAAACACCTTTTTAACTATTTATATTTGATATTATATGAAAAGGTAACTATTTTAAAAATTTATAAAGTATATGCATTAAAGTGTTAGTGAATATGCGTAACGGTGATAGTTTGTACACATGAAAGTGATACTGTTTGTGTCTAATATGTGACATAAGCATTTGTGCCCATTTCTATTTTTCTAGAGACGAGTTGGTGTGTATTGTTGTAAGTCATATCAAAGATAATTTTGTAATATTTCTATACGTTTTCTAAATGGTCCTCCTAGTTGTGATAATTTATAATTTTTTTTTTCATGTAGGAACACCTTTTTATCTATTTATATTTGATATTATATGAAAAGGTAACTATTTTAAAATTTTATTGATTATATGCATTAAAGTGTTAGTGAATATGTGTAACGGTGATAGTTTTTACAAATGAAAGTGATACTGTTTGTGTCTAATTTGTGACATAAGTATTTGTGCCCGTTTCTATTTTTCTAGAGACGAGTTGGTGTGTATTGTTGTAAGACATATCAAAGATAATTTTGTAACATTTCTATATGTTTTCTAAATCGTCCTCCTAATTGTGATAATTTATAATTTTTTTTAATGTAGTAACACCTTTTTAACTATTTATATTTGATATTATATGAAAAGGTAATTATTTTAAAAATTTATGGAGTATATGCATTAAAGTGTTAGTGAATATGCGTAACGGTGATAGTTTGTACATATGAAAGTGATACTGTTTGTGCTTAATATTTGACATAAGCATTTGTGCCCGTTTCTATTTTCCTAGAGACGAGTTGGTGTGTATTGTGGTAAGACATATCAAAGATAATTTTGTAATATTTCTATACGTTTTCTAAATCGTCCTCTTAATTGTGATAATTTATAAAAAAAATTAATGTCGGAACACCTTTTTAACTATTTATATTTGATATTATATGAAAATGTAACTATTTTAAAAAAATTATAGAGTATATGGATTAAAGTGTTAGTGAATATGAGTAACGGTGATAATTTGTAAACATGAAATTGATATTGTTTGTGCCTAATATGGGACCAAAGCAATTGTTCCCGTTTCTATTTTCGTAGAGACGAGTTGGTGTGTATTGTGGTAACACATATATCTGGAATAATGGTGTTCTTCCTGTTATTTCGAATAATTCCTTCCATATATATTTTGTAAAATGAATCTATAATTCATAAAAATTTACAGTATACATCACATTATCATTATATATAGGAGTGCGTCTCTTGTGAAATCGAGTACACATGAACTTGTATCACAAAAATGTATTATCACAATCAATGTTAATCATACATTCAATCACTGTTATGAGTATATTTTTATTTTTTTAAACATTGTTAGTGTATAGTCATTAAAGTACTAGTGATTATACATAACAGTTATATTGCATACATATGACATTGATAATTGATAAATCTTATTTCATTGTAAACTCAAGTCACTTAAATCAAGTTTTGTAAAAATTTTGTTCAATTTAATAAAATCAAAATTCCTACATTACATTTTAAATAATTGATTTTATTTATGGATAATTTTTATTACTAACACTTAATATATATTATATTACATATTTAAATTTACATTGGCTATTAAATTTTCAAAATATTATTTTATTTCAATATTAATTTACAGTAGGTATTAATTTTTTATAATTTCAATATTAATATATATTATATTACAGTGTGTATATTAATATATATTTATATTTCAATATTAAAATATATTATAGTGATACCGTATTAGTATATAACTGATACAGTTGGTATGATCATATCTGAAACACTATATATTAACTTAAATTATCCATACAAGGAAAAAAACTCAGAAAATTAACATATTAACAATGAGTTTTCAATAATCATATATTTGAAGGGCTAAATTGTGTCCAAGGTGTCTTGAGTTGTGTCTGCAATAAAGTTGCATCCGAAAATGATACTAACTCTTCGAAGTCTGAGTTTTTGGTAAGTTGTTGTGCAGCCAATATAATGAATGAATCCATTACTTGCTGAAGCTGCAAATAGAAAATTAAAAAAATAAGCCACAACATAAAAATTCAAAACTTGAGATACTAGAAATCATGTATTAAGACTTACGAGAGTCAGAGGATTTTGTGCCATCTAGACGGTAATGCACGTTGTCAATAAGCAAATAAAATTCCAGAAAAATCTAAAGAGAGAAAATGAGGCCATACAGTTAAAAACCCACTGAAGCCATACTGCATTATTGGTATTACATTCACACCTAAATGCAAGTCATTGAGATAAGGACCGTTCCTGTCCATGATGGATTTAACATCTGGAAATCCAGAAAGTGCCCATGTGTGATTCAAGCGTATGCTATAATCAAACATCCGAGGGCCTTGAGTATGAAACACGATTGCTCCTTTAATTTTTGGGTTCGAGTAATTCCTATAAGCAGACCAACAAATGATGGTGTGAGCTAATTTATAATAACTGAAAAATTGATAATGCACAATGATAGGTCCTTCAAACTCAATAATGAACAAATGCAACCAGCACATTTGATACAAAGGGGAAGAAGCAACAAAACAAAACCAACAATTGCAGGCTGAGCATTAGAATGACAACGATAGCCACTTATTTCTTTTAAATCCAACTATAGCAACTTATCACAATGCAACAGTATTGTTTTATGTTGTTGCCTCATTTACATGCCCAAAAAGGAGAGAGTGAAGATAGAAAGAAAGAAATCATATCTTGCCTTGTGTTATCATAAGCACCATAAAGATCTGAGTGTATGTATGTCTCAAGCTCTACTTTATCATTGTAAACTTTGGCTGCCCGCTGGATTATATGGAAGTGATCATTACAGAAAACATTCATACATAAGCAGTAAGTAAAACCAGGCAGGTGAATATGATTATTATAACCTGAACCTTGCAAATATACATCCCTTACCCCAACACCATCATGTTAAGCAATCCAAAATATAAAAAGAGTTCATATATTACAGAAGAGAATACATGTTGAACTCATATTTTGGCAGCATTTAGAACCCATGGGTTCGTCCCCTTACTTTTTGTTAGTATAGGATGGGGGCAGATGGGTTTTACAAGAAAAACTAGAAAAATAATATAAATCAAGCGAACACTTTAGCTTCTAAGTAAAACTAGCGCTTCACTTGCTCACTTAGCCCTATAAGCGAGCAAATGCACTAGCTCTTGTCTACACTATGGAGTTCAAACTTTAATTAATTAATGTAGTAGTTAATGTGTATGGGTGTATGCCTCTCAACCCCTGAGCCTATATGAATCACTCATATAGTGATACTTGTGGATAAATGATACCTGTCAATTCTAGAGCTACTTGTCCAAATACAAAGCACTTATGAAGTTTACAAAGAGAAAAATGGGAGTAGTGCATACATCAGGGTCTTTCGCTTCTTTTCCGAAATGAGGCAAAGTTCGATCAACAAAAGTTTGATATTATCTCCAAACATAATATTGTAGTTCGAATAACTGGATGCACAGAATTCAAGGACCAGGAGAAGCAGACTCTGTTCAGTATTCCACACATTTGTCACTCACTGTTAAGCACCCATTACAGGATACGTATATGATTATACTTGAGAATCCCTTCCCATAGTCATATCGTACCATTGAGAGCCAAAGCATCATTTGATGATGTGAGATATGAGAATAAGAAAGACATGCAATTAATACAAACTACGCACATCTTCATCCGAGACTATCTCATAAATAAATATATGGAGAAAAAACATAACAAACCAAGGTTCCAGCATGCAGTTATACGAAATAGTCAAATAGCCTACTTCTTTCTCCTTACTTCCTAGTTCCTCAGAACAATTTATAAATAAATTCCTTAATATTACAATCTCTAGTTTTCACCAAAGGACTCAAAAGAATAAAATTTAACAGGGCCAGTATTCAAGGACTCTAACAAGCAATGATCAGAGGCCAAGTCAACAAGAAATCAACAATCCTATAAGCTAGCAACTAAATGGGATGGATTGATTTCGAGCAAGTTCCCCAAACTTCATCGTCGTACAAAGATCACGCCTCCGGTTGAAACCCACTCGATTCGTCTCCTATTTCCCTATGCCCTTCATATCTCCATATTAGAAGGGCTGCAAACACCATAGCCACCAAGACCCATAGTCCACAGTGCAAGAACCTCCAGTTCAACCAATAACTTAGGGCTGTAGTATCTTTTACCATCACTGCCCACCAATTACTATCAATCCTGTTAAGAATCTCACTGTTATGCATACTAATCAAACCTTTAACTATAGTGTGTTGAACAATTCATGCCTCATCCAAATATAAATTCAGTTAACTTATCCTTAACCAACGACCTATGGGCACATAAAATCTGTATGAGTTCATACAGCATAATGCAGCAGGAGAAAATTATCAAGAACAAGGAAACTAATATCTATGATCCACGATGAAACCTTATCAGCATACTGTTCTATGACATTATCATCAACAAAATCAAACTCTTGGGTCATAATTTAGGGTTCATAGAGAAAAAATCCCAAAAATTTTAGGTCACAATTTAGTGCACCGTGTAAATTCAAATTTGTAAAATTTAGTAAATATGAAGGTTGAGAATTGTACCTCGTTTTCTCAGAAAATATTTCGACAGTATTTCTATGGGATTATTAGCTGCAGTAAACCTACCATCACGTGTAGCTGTTGCAGCAACAAAATGCCGGTAAGGTTTGATCCCTGAGCCTACATCATTCAACATAAGACGATGATGGATTAAGCATCTCTGTTAACATTTATCCCCTCTTCTCTGCTATAGATTCAGACAGTTTTGGTTGTTGATTTACGATAACTCATGCACCCGTCTTTTCCATTGGTCACCACCACACAGCACTCGTGCTTCGCCTCCTCCATGTTGATGTACAGCGCCTCATCCGATGCGGCTTTCAGAAATTCAATTCTCGGAATCAAGTGATCGAACCCTGAATTTTTAAATGATTGAAATTTGGGAATTAGTGTTCATCTGGATTTTTTTATGAAAGAAAAATAATTTTAATTTGATTTAAAAATAATTGTTTTTTATATAAAATATGTTTAAAAACATTTTTATAATTTTTAAAATTAAGAATAGATTTTTTTAATATTTTAAATTACAAAAAGGTACTTTAGTAATTTTCTATATTTTATTTATTATAATTATTCTTTTTTCTTGGGCGAAACTATATCGCTCATGGCGATGTAATATTATTTGTCGACATTTCATTGGTTTACTGACGTCAGGAATGGCGAAACCCCTTCCTAACCGTAGAAAATCCCTAATCGCACTCCTAAAATCTTTTGGAGTTTAAGAAAAACGTTTTATTTTAAATAAAATTGTAATATATATATATATATATGTATAATTTTATAAATATGCAAACAAATCGTTTTTTTTTTTAACAATGTGCACATTATGTGAGACTTTGAAATATGATAAAAAAAACAAAGAAGGATACACTTTATTTTTAAAATAAAAAGGACAAGTGTGCAAAAATTATAAAAATGCACAATCAGAATGGGTGTGAAATACTATAAAAATTCACGCTTGTCACTCTTTATAATAAAATTAAAAAAAAAATTGTTCTTTGTACGTTGTAACTGCCCATCTCATCAAGTAAAAAATGTATTGAAATGGTGTAGTATTTAATTATTTTACCTATGTAATTTTTTGTTCCTGATTAAAATCAATTAACAAGTGGTAATAAGAAAGTGTAAAATTAATTTATAACAATAGACTCAGAAATGAAGTTAGGCAAGACATTACAGCTAGTGCTTAATTGATACTTGAACGTCATATGAGATAGAGAGAGAGAGAGAGCTCTTAATTAATATCTTCGTCTTATTGTACAACAACAAGTCGGACAGAAGTTGTATTTTTGTGGCAAGAAGTTTTTGTACAAGTCCATGGATGTGGGCTTTGTTTGGACCGTCGATAGTGACGGTTCCATCCCAATGTGGGGTTCCATTCAAGAGCAGTTGGAGAGATTCAACTTCCACCTCATTACCGATGGTATAATTAACTTTGCGAGTTGCGGCCATAAGCGCTTTATTCCACATTTTTTTCTGCATCATTTAAGCACGCCCTATTGAATTGATCGAATGAAGATTCTGTCTCAATCAGTTTTTTCATTTTCCAATACACTTCTTGCAGATTTTCACTCTGAATTGATAGCGTGGGGTTTTGTTTTCGGGATCCATAAACGCCAGAGAGAGAGAGAATGTGTATGGGTTTTAGAGAGAAAGATGTGAATTCAAAATGTGGGGTGGGGGAGAGAGAGCCGAGGCGTATTATGGTGGGATTTCGAACATCTGTGTTTTATTTAATTTCTCAATTCTACTTTCACGCTTCAAAAATATATATTTTATATTTATAAAAGTTAATAAATTATATTTTTTTATTTAAGTTTACATACACACACATTTTTCATGGTTTCATGTTTCATTTACAATTATGAAAATTATCTCAGAATTGAAGGAGTATTTGATTTTGTAAGATAATCCCTCCATCCTAGTAGAATTTGCACCCTTTAGATTTAACATTTTTTAAGAAAAATATAACTTTTAATTAAAATAGTGACACATTAATGAATATGTATATAATTATGTGACTGGACGCGCAAATCGATATTACTTTTTTAGTAGTGTCAAACTTTGTGTGGGATGTCCAAATATGAAAAATGTGTAAATTCATGTGCGATGGATTAAGTAGATCCAATTGAATTTACTAATATTTGTGTTGTACAGGACGATCGTGTACAACACATGATCTAAATTCGTAGGTGGTGTATATGCATGGAGAGGGAGAGAGTGTTGCTGACCAATCCGCACATATAAAAAAAAATGTGCAAATGGTATTTGACGGTCATCGGACGGTCGAGTGCCGCCAAGTGCCTAATCAGTGCCAAGATTTTATTACTTTTTTTTAGAGAAAAAAAAGGGACACACTTTCCCTTTAAATTGCAAAGAGGTGAAAATGTGCAAAAATTATAAAAAAAAATGCACACCTAAAAGCACACTCAGAATGAGTGTAAATATTCTAAAAATTGCACACTTGCCTCTCTTTGTAATAAACCTAAAAAAATGCCCCTTTTTGTAACTACCCCTTTTATTTATTTTTAATAATGTTGATTTTTTTTCTAAACATATTTTAATAAAAATGCACATTATACGATAAATTTTTTATTTAAAGCATAGTAATAACCAAATATATTTTTCTCAAAATGTTACAAGTCAACAAAATATTAAAAACTATCATAATAAGACATTGTCTGTTTGCCTATTTTCTATTGCAACACGTAAGTATACGTGATCGTTGTTGTGTTAGGCAAGTGACCAAGTTAAATTTCGAACCAAGGGAAACAATGATTGAAATGCTAGGTTTAGATGTTTAACAAGTAATTATCTGAGAAAATGTAAAAGACAATGTTTGAGTTCTATCTACTTAGTGCAATCAAATCAAAAGCTAACTCTCACTTATTTCAAGTGAACAAGTGTGGGTAGAATACATTGAGGTATTTTAATTACGAATCATTTAGCTACTTGTAATTCCTAGCATGCATGAGGGTCACTAGGTGTAAGAATTAAGCCTTAGAACTCTGTCAAATGCCTAAGTTCTCACTTAAACATCCAATACACCAATTAAGTGGTTCTTGGAATCAAGCAATTCTCATTGACATAGAAACCATAACACAAACACTTGGTGTGCACAATTATCCATTCAAATCCTAATTGAAATAACTCAATTCTCATACGTTGCCAATTCAATTAAAGATCAAAATATAAAAAAGTATCCACCAATAGTTCAATCAAACATTAATATAGAGAATTCATTCACATAATTAGCTCACACATACATTGGAATCACAAGCAGTTAAACTACCCTATAATATCCATATCCCCAATGCACAAGGGGATTAGCCCATGGCTAATTGTGAAGAACAAACAACAATTAAGCTAATAGAGATCATATCTAAGACAAGAATAGTAAAGTAATGAGAAAACTTACCAATGTTGGATGAAATTGAAAACACAACAATCTACCTCAAGTACCAAGATCCAATCCGTAACTCCAAATGCAAAATCCTACCGTACGAATGTAGAGAATCTAATGAGGAATCTTACGGAACAAACAGATCGAAAATCTATCTGCTAGATCAAAAGTAATTGTGAAATTAAAATTCCTAATTACAAAATCACCAACATGTAACTTCCCTCTAACCTCTCTCTAATCTAAGAATGTTAAAATGATGAAAAGCTCCCCAAAATCTGAATTAAGTGTTATTTATAGGTGTCAAAACGTTATGACTTGATTGACCTTCATTAAATGGATGAAATATCAAAGTTGCCCTAAAAAACAGTCCTCATGAAGGCCGCTCGGTCTAGCGCCCGGTCTAAGAAGAAGAACTGCCCGGTCTGGCTAGACCGGGCGCCGGCTCAACCTGGAGGCAGAAGGAATTTTGCTCGGGTCTATGGCTAAGGACCGCTCTGTCTAAGCACAACTGACGCTAGGTCTAAGCACAAATTCCGACACTCGATTTTGACTTTTTCCTTTTTGATCCGTTGACACTTCCAAGCTTCTTAGGGTCTTCCTCTTGGCCTTTTAAGCTCTCCTAAACTGTTGGATCACATCATTCCACCTTTCTCCATCATAATCTCCTCGAGTTTGCCCATTTTCACCTATAAAATCAACATTTCTCCACACAAGGGTGAATAGCACAGTATATAACATAACAGGGTCAATAATGCACATAAATAACTAGATAACATGATCAAATACACGTAATATGATGCAGTTATTACCCTAATCATTGTCTAACTTCTAAATTAAATAAAAAAAATAGCAACATAAATAGTATAAATAAATTATGAAGTACTTCAATTAAGATTTCATATTTAGTAATTTAGTTTCTATTTTTTAGTTTTAACTTTTGACTTGAAAAAAAAGGAGTAATGACTGTTCAGGTGGCACTAAGGCGGCCATCGTGGCAACGCCAAATGTATTGATCAATTTATTTTCCAGGCGATTGGGCCTTGGCATCGGCGGTTGGGTGCCACCAAACACCTAGATTAGGCAGTCTCGGAGACCGCCAATCACATCACTGATAAAAAATGAAGGAAAAAACTTATCCTAGATTGTAAAAATGTGTAAGGTAATATTATTTGAACTTTGAAAGTTTAAAATTGATTTTAATTTAGAATTAAGAAATCGATTTTAAAAAACTTATCACCATTACCTTATACAACTACTGTTGGTAGAATTATCTAATTTGGTGTTTAAGTGGCTGTAATTACACTAGAATCCTACCAAACAATAATCTTAATATAAGTTCTTGAGAGAGTTTGAATAGAGAGAGAAAGTAGTGTTGGTATTATGAGCTTAGAGAGAGAAAAATATTACTAGGGACCTATTTATAGGTTTGCAAGTAATGAGGTGGCACTTAGTGGGCTTTTTTTAGCCTAATATACTGACAAGTGTCCCTAAAACCTGTCATTACTCACTACTATACTTTAATTACACTGCTTTATCCCACTACATCACTACTGATTCCCTACATAACTATTGGCTTCACATCGGACTGGGCGAGCTCCTTGGCGAGCTCCCTTGCCTTGTGTTGCTTTGGGATGTGATGATGGTAGTAGGATCGGGCCTTGTCTTCTGGTGTCGGGCGAGCTCTAGGCGAGCTTTGGGCGGGCTCCCTTGCGAGCTCCCCCTCTCCCTGGTGGTCCCTTGGTCAAGTACTGGTGACATGGCACCTAAGCAACTGGGCAAGCTCTTTCTTTCTTCATGGTGTTGACTGGTCAAAGGTGGTGACGTGGCGAGGTGCCAACCGGGTGAGCTCCTTAGCCTTGAGTTATTTAATTTGTTAATCTTCCATTAGTAGTTTGCTTTAGTTCGCCTAAAAATATTTGCCCCCCAGCTCGTCCACATCATGATATTTCTAATGTGTGGACGAGCTGATTTGCCTGTGCGGGAGAGCTCTAGTGATGGCGAACTCCCTTTCGTGTAGAGCCGAGCTCCTTGGCGAACTACCCAAGGCGGTGGACGTGCTGTCATGGGGCGGAATTCGAGGCATCGTGCACACCTTTCCATGCCTCAATTCCCGTGCCAATCATATCATACTTTCAAATCTTTGCACATGGGTCCTTGAACTTCTTCGAAATTACACCTCGCCTATCTCCTTCCTATAAATAAGGAATAACTGTTTCATTCCTTATTTTCGATCCTTTGAATTTCTAGAGCAAACCTTAGCATTCCAAGCATCTCCCGATGATTAAACCCTTGCGTTGTTGGATTTCCGTTTGATCTTCTAAGGTAGTAACATCAAATCTTCATCTTCTTTAACTTTTTAGATTTCCAGTTTTCTCTCTTTTTCTTCACGTCTTTCCGATTATCTTCATTAATTCTGGTGATCTTCGAACTTTCCGGCCACCAGAATCACGAACTTCTTCAACACTAAAATACTTCAGGATTTAAACCATTTAAGACCTCGCCACCCTAAAATACTATGTCTTCCGGATCTTCGAGTTGAACCATATCGAACCATAACTCGGGCAAGAGGCCAATGACTAGTGATGAGACACCCATTCCACAGTTGACCCCCATTATCATTGGATCCAGTTCCGAGGCGACCTCGGTAGCTCGCCCTAGATCTGGCGAGCTACTTGGCGAGGTCTGTCCTGATTTTGGGGAGAGGGCCACCAACTCTGGAGGTGGCTCTGAGGATAATCTTCGCGATCTCTGGGAGAAGGTCGCTCAGTCAAGAGATGAAGAGGTCGCAGGTGGTGCCGAGGAGGTTGTTGAATGCGAAGGAGAGGTCGCTGAGGGTGGAGAGCAGGTCGCCGAGTCTGGCGAGGTAGTGGGAGAATTAGAGGAGGAGGAGGAGAAGGAAGTTACTCTTGAGTACCTTCGCTCCATTAACTTCTCAACTCCCCGACTCCCTGAACATGACATTTCCACTGCTATCGTGCATAAGTTGGACTAGGATGAATACATGGAGAGGTACCATGCGAGCTTTCCTACTCCCGGGCGAACTATAAGGGAAGTAGATGGCAAGTCAGACTTCAAGGTGAACTCTGTACAGAGTGTTATCTCGGAGTTTGTGCTCTCCAATCTTCATAAGAAGTACCGCATCCCTTTGGATATTAACTTGTATGCCCCGGAACCAAAAGAGCGGGCTGATATGCCTCCTCCCGGGTTGACGACTATCAACATTCATACCTTGGGCGTCGGGCTAACATTGCCCCTGCACCCAATAATCGGCCAATTTTTTATGGACACCAACATCGCCATCATTCAACTCACTCCGAATGCTTAGAGCAATTTGTTGGCCATGTTGACGGTCTTTGGCCTCGAGGGATACAAAAATCGCTTGATCTCGGTAGAGATTAACCAAGCCTTCAATGTCACAAAGCAGTCCTCTGAGGGCAAAGGTTATTATTATTTGAAGGCCCGGCACGGAGAGAAGTTTATAGAGAGCCTCTCGAACAAAATCCACGATTGAAAGGAGCAATTCATCTTCATCGGTGAGGATTGGCAGGCTTCTACCAACTATACCGGGCGAGGAGGCCGTATCAATTCTCCTGTGGAATACGGAGAGGCTAGCAGTAGGTGGCCCATTTCGGTGTGCGTGGGTTGAATTAGATTTACTAATCTAATTCTTTTTCTTTTTACAGCTCCGAAGCATCACAAGCCTAGACGTATGCCTTCCGACGTTTCCAACGCGTTTGAGTTTGTTCGTACGTTGTGCTGTTTGAGGAATCGTAAGGATCAGGACATCGAAAACTTGAGTAAGCATCACTATAGGCGAACTGCCCTTGTCCTTACGTCACCTCATCATCTCACTGCGCAAGCCCCGGAGCTTCCAAGTAGCAATCTTTTAGTAGCTCGCCTGGATGATATAGTTCGCTAGGTTCATTGTCTAACTTCCATCATTTATCTGATTTTGTCTAACTCTTTATACTTGTGTAGATCAAGGTATGACGGTTGCTATACCGCCAATCGAGGTCCTCGAAGCCTTTGATATTCTTGTTCGCACACTCCAGATGGGACCACCTCGCCCAAATAAGAAGGGACCACCATCGGCGTCGGCTCTGGCAGCAAATAAGAAGACGGAGCTCGCCCAACTCGCCTCAAAAGAAGGTGTTGGGGGCTCTGGAACTCAACAAAATGCACCCCCAAGGTTCCAGCGAAGACACAGGTCACCAAGACCACCCAGGTCGCCAAGACCAGGAGGGATGGTGGGCGAGCTGCCACCACACCGGAGCAGACTCCTCAACCTCCACCGCATCAAACAAAGAAGAGTCTCCGTCGTGGTGAAGGGTCACGGGTAAATGAGGAGGACACCCCGATTCAAAAGAGGTCTAGAGTCATCCTGCGCGACGAGGAGTCTGAGCGAGGTGGTCGAGGTGGCTCTGGCTCAGGTCAGGGTGGCTCAGTGCATTCAACCGCTCCCTTGTCCATTGCACAAGTTACTTCTCCGGTTGCTCCTCCACCCCCCTTTGGAGTCCAAGAGGTGGATGACACTGTCCTTGGATGGGATCCAGCCCGAGTCGGGTAACGGATTTTCTTTGAACATATCTTGTATAGTAAGTTTCTTTTCAATATTTTTTGTCTAAGTGCTTTGAGCTTTGCAGGTATGCCTACATAGCTCAACCCAACCAGAGCGGGGTTCTTCTCTCCTATGAGTGTTTCCGGTCCCTTTCATCTCTCCGTGATCTCCCCAACGGACTTGCCGTTCGAGCAGTTAGGGAGGTCCCAAGGCATTGGACCAATCCCCAGCTTATCACCCTTGAGGGGCAATCGCCCGTAGATAATATCCGGCTAGCGATGCTTCACGCTAGTGGGATTTTGCTCGCGGGCCAACATGCAATTGAGCAGGTGTCCGAGAGCGAGAAAAATCACCTGGAGAAGAACACCTCATATTTGATGATGGCCGAGGAACTCTCCAAGGCAAAGAAGATGGTGGAAATTACCGAGGGAAAGGCCACGACATCTCTGGCGGCAGAGCAAAGTGCCCTTAGCAAGCTGGAGAGGGTTACTCAGCAGTTCGCCCAGATCGAGGAGAATGCTCAGGCAGCCATAAAGGCTAAGGACACTGAGCTCGCTGAGAAGCTCACCGCCAAAGATGGGGAGCTCGCCCTGTCCAGGAGGAAGCTCGAACTGGAGAGGGAGCTCAGTAGGGGAGCCCAGGCGGAGTGTTCTTAGTTGAGGGAGCAGGTCTCCACTGGAGCCAATAGGATTGCTGAGCTCCAAAGGCTCTGGTAATCCTGAAGGCGGAAGCGTCAGACCTTGGGTTCATCCAGTGCTATGGTGAAGTTCTACGAGTGGTTCATTGGGCCAGGTCTCACAAAGATGATGAGTGGGAGGCCCTCGTCGGGGAGTTTAAAGAATGTATTGCGAAGGCTAATCTTTCTGCCGACACAGAGCTGGACATTAGGGACCTCGCCTAGCTGGGGATCGATTTGGATTTCCTCCCTGCCCACCTCAAGGTCATTACTTCAAGCGAGGTCCCTACTGGCGAGGAAGGTCAGCGAACTCCTCCAACTCCCCCCACTGACGAACAGATGCAAAACCTGATGGGGGATATTATGATTGTTACCAGCACCCTAGACACCAGTGGGCTGGAGAATATCACCAAGATGCCTACTCTCTCTCACCCGGCAGGTCAAGAGGTTGCTGTCGAGGTCACCCCCACTGATCCTTCCGCCGCTCCTTCGACTGAATCCCCCACTGCTCCGGAGACTTAGGGCTTTTCTTTCTTTCTTTGTTTTTTGTTCAAGTTATAGCAGCTCACCTAGCTCGAGTAGCTCACCCAGTAGGGGCTTTTTGTCTTTTAAGATGACCAGCTGGTTGGCCTTTGTATCCAGCACCACTTCCAATACTAAGAGATTTTCTAAGTATTTTTTGAATGAATTACAACTTTCTGTTCAACTTGGCTTTAATTTAATTTTTTTCTTGTTATTATCTTTTATTAGCTCGTATTTATATTTTGGTACGCAATTATTCGTCTTATACCACTTCGGGAAGCGAATTGTTCATTTTACGTCGCTTAGCACTACGAATTGTATGTTTTGTTTTAGCACTTATTTCTTCATCTTACGCTGCTTAGGGGCAAATTGCTCGTCTTAGGCCACTTAGGGCAGTGAGTTGTGCTTTTGTTATTCACTTGGGCGATTGAGTTTTAAAAACCTTGCCTTAGACGTTTTTAAATCATCTTTTATGAATTTTTTCTGACTTTAGGCAGTGGGTGCTTAGTGATCCTTTAAGAAGGATGCTTCGCAAACCTGGGCACTTTGGCCTTTGCCTTGAGCTTCAAATAATAATATTTTGGGACTTAAGTCCTTGCGTGTTTTGAGCTTGAACAGATAACTTCCAAAATAATTTCTTGAAAGAATTCCATCTTTACTGAGTAATGATATTTACATAGGTCGTCATCAACATTCCTGATGCGAACCTCTGACTAGTCTATTTACAAGTTGTGGTTCACCTTCCCCTACTGCCAACAACTGGGTATACTCTATTTCCTTTCAACTTCTTGAATCGATGCAGACACTGACCACCAGTTTCTTCACTTCATCTTCAGTGTCTGACATACGTTTGTACAATGAATCTACCGTTTCAACCTTGGGACACTGACTTGGTGACACACACATGGTCTTGGACAGACTCCTCAAGAAAATGTAGCAGCTTCTCTTTCCAGGGCATATAAGCATTCTTTTGAGCATTCATCTCGCGATGGATTCTTTTTTCATACTCCAACCATTCCACTGCTACTGGTAATATTTCTTCAGGTGTGCTGCACCCCAAGTATATGATGAAGCTTTCCCTTCCATATCTTCAAGGTCGTATGTCCCATTTGCCCAGCTTGCGGTGATCCGGAATGATCCTTCCCAGTTTTGTCCAAATACATTGTGTGGCGTTGCTAGCTTCTTTGTTAATACCAACTCCCCAACCTTAAAACTTCTATTTCGTACTTGGGAGTTGTAGTACTTCTCCGTTCTTTGCTTGTAGGTAGCATTCTTCAGCTCCGACGAGGCTCTGGTTTCTTCAAGCAGGTCTTTCTCCACCGCCAGGGCTTCGTCATTTCCTTCTTCATCATATCCCACTACCTTCCAATTCTGGTTCTGGACTTTCACCGGTACGACTGCTTCTATTTCGAAGGCTAAGGCAAATAGGGTTTCTCCGATACTGGCTCGGTATGAGGTTCTGTAGGATTACAGCACCTCTGAAAGCTCATCTGCCCAACTACCTTTCTTATCTTCAAGATGGATCTTCAATACATGTTTCAAAACCTTGTTCACCGCTTCGACTGTGGATGGTACGGCATTGAGTAGTGCTTCTTGATGTTCCATGAGCTGCAGAATTCTCTCAACTTTTGACCGTTGAATTGTCTGTCATTATCCGTCACTATTGACTGTGGGAGTCCGAACTGACATATCAAGTTTTTCCAGATGAAGCTGATCATTCTCTCCTGTGTTACAATTGCGAGTGCCTCGGCTTCAGCCCATTTTGTGTAATAGTCCACCACTACTACGATAAACTTTACACCACCTCTGCCAGGTGGGAATGGGCCGATCAAGTCGATACCCTATTTTGCGAAAGGCCATGGGCTGAAGACAAATTTAAGTTGGCTTGCAGGAGTGTGAATATTTGGTGTAAACAGTTGACACTTCCGGGACTTCCAAGCGAAACTAATGGCATCTCTGCGCAGAGTAGGCCAATAGTACCTTTGTCTGATCATCTTGTATGCCAAAGCTTGCCCCCCAGCTTGACTCCCACATATTCCATGGTGGATTTCTTCTAACACCTCGAACCCATGCTTTTCAGATAAGCGATTGAGTAGGGGTAGAGAGAATCCACACTTGTACTATTGACCATTCACCAATGTGTATCTGGTTGCTTGCTTCACTAGCCGACTAGCTTCGCATGCATCTTCTAGGAGTGATCCGTCCTTCAAGTAATTTTCAATCGGAATGCACCAATCATTGTCTTCTTCCTGCCCCCCACTCGAGGTCTGATTTATTTCATAATCAGACATCGAGGGGTCTTTCAACTTGGTGATGATGACCTCTGTCAGTTCAGCTTCGCTGCTACTCGTAGCTAGTCGGGCTAGTGCGTCTACTTGTGTATTCTCCAATCTCGGGATCTGCTCGATATAGACCGGCTTAAACATCGAGATCAGATATGCTACTATCTTCTGGTACAACTCCATCTGCTGGTCCTTGGCCTCATATTCCCCCCGAACTTGGGATATTATTTGATGGGAATCTCCAAAAATCTGAAGATTGATTGCCCCCACAGCTAATGATAGCCTAAGTCCAGCTGTTAGCGCTTCGTACTCCACTTTGTTGTTTGTGGCTCTGAAGTCAAATTGGATTGCTGAGGTGAAGACTTGTCTGTCTGGGCTTATTAGTACCACACTGGCTCCTACTGTTGTGCTCGTTGATGATTCGTCTACGTAGAGATGCCACGGAGCTATACGCCCTCGTTAGATCTTGTGGGAAACTTAGTTCGATGATAAAATCGGCGAGCACTTGTCCCTTGATCGCTGTTCGGGGTGCATAGGTTATACCATATTGGCTGACCTCTAATGACCATTTCAACAAGCGTCCTGTAGTGTCAGGCCGGTGCAGTATCTGACTTAGTGGGAATGTTGTCAACACCTCCACCTGGTGGTAAAAAAAGTATGGACGTAGCTTTCTAACACTCATCACCAGTGCGTATGCCAGCTTCTCTGGGGGCGAGTATCGCAACTCTGCTTCGTGCAAGGTTTGGCTCACATAATACACCGGTAGATATGTCTTTCCTTCTGCTCAGACTAGCACTGAGCTGATGGCCACTTCTGATGCCACAAGGTATAAGTACAACCTCTCTCCAGGCTCCAGCTTTGACAGGATCTGCGTGTTGGCCAGGTACTCTTTGATGTTCTCAAAGGCCCTTTGACATTCGTTCATCCACCGGAAACCGTCTGAATGTTTAACTTTGATTGCTTCAAAGAACGGGTGATTCTGATCACCGGATCTAGAGATAAATCGGTTCAAAGCTGCCAAACACCCGGTCAGCCTTTGAACCTTTTTCACCGAGTCGGGCGAATTCATTTCCATGATGCACTTCACCTGGTTTGGGTTGATTTCAATCCCTCTTTGGCTCACCAGGTGGCCCAGGAACTTCCCCGAATGTACGCCGAATCTACTTTTCTTTGGGTTCAACTTCATGTTGTAGTGGTGTAGTATGTCGAAGGCCTGCTTGAGGTGGTCTAGGTGGTCCTCCTTCCGCAAGCTCTTGACTACTATATCGTCCATGTACACCTCCATCGTGTGTCCGATGTGCTGGTCGAACATCTTGTTCACCAATCTTTGGTAGGTAGTTCCGGCATTGATTAGTCTGAACGGCATTCTCTCCCAGCAGAATAGGTTCTTGTTGGTGTAGAACATCGTGTGTTCCTGGTCATCCGGGTGCATCGCTATTTGGTGATAACCTGCAAAAGCATCCATAAACGTCATCATTTCATGGCCTGTAGTGTTATCAACTAGCTGATCAATGTGGGGCAATGGGAAGTTGTCCTTCGGGCACACTGCGTTGAGATCTGTGAAATCGATGCATAGTCTCCACGCTCCATTCGACTTCTTCACTAAGACTGGATTGGCCACCCACTGCGGACACATAGCCTTTTTGATCAACTTGTTGTCGAGCAACTTTTTCACCTCAGTGGTCAATGCTTCATACTTGTCTGGTCCATACTTCCTTCGCTTCTGGCGGACAGGTTTCTTTGTTGGGTCGATGTTCAATCGGTGGCATGCATACTCCAATAGGATCCCTGTCATATCTTCATGGGAGCAGACAAAAACGTCCAGGTTGGACTTTAGGAACTCCTCCATCTTGCTCATGTATGGCTCCGGTAGCTTAGAACCTATAAAGAGTTCTAAGACTGCTTTGTTAGGGTCCACCTGGATTGCTCTTAACTCCTCCACGGGGGTGACTCTTATCTTCTTGTTCTTCCACCTTGGATCATCAGTTTAGTTCTTGCTGCGCAGGTGGAGGGGGAGGTCCCCTACGTCTGTTGTTTAAGCCACGGTAGTCCTCATTTTCCTCGTCCATCTCCTCCCTTGCCTTGGCCTCTTTGCCGGGGCTTTCTTTAAAAACTCAGCAAGCTTCCCATCCTCTTAGAATTTCCACAGCTGCTTGAGCAGGTCTCGACACTCACTGGTGAAGTGATCAATGCTTTGATGGTATGCGCAGTACTTGTTTGGATTAAGCTTACTGTGGTCTTGCCGGATCTTTCTCGGCTCATTCAGCATGCCTTGTCTTTGACCGCTGTAAAGATATAGTCGACGGAGACTGTCTACACCTGGTTCAGCTTCTACTTGTATTCGTCTCCGTCAAAAGATTTCAAATTTCCGGGGGCCTTGTAGGTGCCCCCGGACTTCTTGACATGTGGCTTCTTCTCCTCGGCACCACCTACCTCCTTCAGTAGTGCCTCCTGCATAGCCACATACAGCCCTGCCTTATGTCTGAATTCAACATAAGTGTTTGGGCAGGACAGGTGCATCTCCTTCCATAACTCGATTCCCTTCTTCAGTCCGGCCATAACGGCCACAATCTTGGTGTCCTCACTAACTGGCTCTCCTTCCAACAGGATCTTGTCTAACCGCTCCAAGTATTACTGGTCTGACTCCCCGTCTCCCTGGTGTATGTTGGCGAGCCTGTGCTTTTGGGTGAGATATAACCCGTAGCCGAAGAAGTGGGATAGGAATTCCCACGTCAGTTGGCCGAAAGAATGGATTGACCCAGGGGCTAAAGATAAGAACCATCTGTGCGCCTGGTCCCCGAGAGTCAGCGGGAAGTTCCTGCATTGGGTGGCATCCGATGCTCCCACAGAGATCATAAAGTCCGCAAACTTCGAGATATATACTTTGGGATCAGATCCTCCTTCATATGCGGCCATCACCAGAAATTGTATCTTTTTCTGTACCGGTGCCTTTAGGATGGAAGGTGCCAAGGGTGACACTGGGAGTGCGGTTGCAGCAACTCCGCCGTTCTTTGCGGCCACATGCATTTGAAGTTGCTCAACGGCCTTCTTTAGAGTGGCTAGCTCATCATCGTGAGCTGCCTCCTGTGGAGGCTGTTCAAGGACCGTATGCCTCATGGACGTACGATCCCGCAGTCCCTCACTCTGGGGCAGCCCATCTGTGCTGTGCTAGAACTAGCGGGCGCCATTCGGGCCGAGTCTATCTGAGGCAGGCCTCCTTAGTCTTTCGTGTGCAGACCTACACGGACGTAGGTTCGACTCCTCCCTTTGGGATGATGCCGGGACGGACACCTGGGCCATCTCTTTATGTCGGGGCCCTAGCCTGCCCTGGAGGACCTCCCGAGACTGGTGAGTTGCAGAAGCCTCCGTGTAAGTAGTAGCTCGCCCATCTCGTGAGCTGAGCCTGTCCGTAATCTTTGCCTTCCCGATGGCATTTCGGTGGTGGCGAGCTCTAGTGGAGCTCGTCTCCTGTTTACCCGGGAGCTCGCTAGCATACTCCCTCGGTTGGGTGGCCTGCGTGTGCCGGGTCTCCTGTTCCCGGGCAATATGATAGCTCCTTGAGAGTTACGTACCCAAGTGTAGGTTGATTTCAAGTAATAAAATTTCTCGGGAGACCGAGTGTCGAACCACATGGAGGTTTGGAAGAAAAAGATATTATCTAGTTGAGAGGTTTCAATAAAGTAACAAAATACTAGAGCTTCGGGATTCCACTTTAGATAAAAATACTAGAGTTATGATCCTGGTTATCTTTGATAACTCAATCGAAATCTAACAATCAAGTGATTTCAATCGGAAGATATAACTTTGAGCACATATAATACTTTTGAAAAGTACCTTTAGACCTTCGAACAAGTTTATAAAATCAATAGTTGATGTGTAAAACTAAGCATTTGTTGTGCCAATAAGTCCACAACAAATCAAAGTAATGACACATCAAAACCTCTCTTAAAAACTCTTCAAATGACTAAAGGATTGAAACTTTGAAAATCTTTATTGAATAACCAAGAACATTACTAATACTTTACTAAAGCTTCATCCCTAACTCTAGTAAAATATTTAGCTACTCATACTAATACAATAAGAACTCATATTTCTAAGAGAGATACTAGACTAAGATAGAAGGATTACAAAAAAAATTGGATGCCTTCAAGGGTTGCTAAAGGGCTCTTTATATAGGCCTTCAAATAGTGAATCATGGAGACTTTAGGAATCAATTCATGTGGCCTGTAAAGATCAGTAATTTAATTGCTCTTGCCGTCCTAATTTCATCTTGACTTCTGAATGAAAGTTGTAGGCCGTTGGATTAGCTTTCCAAGGAGTCTAAGATCTCAAAAATCGGATCTTTAGATTGTGAGTTATGACCAGAATAGTGAAGTTGGTAAAACTGGATTGTTTTTCTCCGCCTATTTATGGTGGTCTTTTGAAAAGCAGATATCTCAGCTTGCACAAAATCTACGCCTTTAATATTTTTACTGTGTCTTTATGAATTTCTTGCTAACCAATGGCTTTGGTCTTGTGTAAATTGGACATTTGTGTGAATTATGGTGAATTGTTTCCCAACATGTGTACTGAGATGGCGGAATTCTGAAGCCCTTGCATTGATTGTCATTTTTACCATTGAAGCCGGAACTTTCAACACTTGAGCCCTGAAGACAAGTTGTAGAGCAACGAATTAGTGATCAAATACAACTAGAACTGGTTCAATTGGATTAGTGAGGCTCCAGATATTGTGCAAATACAAAAATGTGTTTTTAGTCCAAACATTCGACAGAAATGGAGTCTTCACTTTTGTGTACAAATACAATCCAAACTTGTAAAATTGGATCACTAAAATGTCTTAAGTATTTAGTACAATGTCTTAGGTGTTCAATATCATAAAATTTGGATAAGTATAACTCCACTTAAGACCTCAACAATATATAATAGACATAATGGCCATGTTGAATTATACATATGTCTCTTATTTATATAGAAAACATAAATACTTATAACTAATTAGAAAGTGTGAAATTATATATAAATACGCTAAACAATACATTATAGTACACAAAATAATACACAAAATAGGTAAAATACATGCATATTTAAACTGTAATCACACTCCCCAACCAGATCATTACTAGTCCCTAGTGATGAAAGAGTAACATAATTTTGTGACGATGCTTAACTTTGCATCTTACCAACTCTTTGTTATAATATATCTAAATTAACAAACTATTGCATTTTAAAACTATTTTATGTTCAATACAATCTAAATAGACAGTTTGATAGTCATCCCCTGTGGTGCTCAAGTTAAGTGACCAAAAGGTATGGAGTTCACTTCATAATTCTATTATCTTGATATTTTACTATGGTTAACAACTTTCATGATGAAAATATGTATATATTTTTTTTTGTTTTTAACAAGATAGTTGTTAGAATAAACAACTTTTGCAAGTGGATTTCACACGCCTTACATCTCTCAATGTGGCTAGTGTTTATGCTCAGACTCTATATCGTGAATATTTCTATCATAAGCTTGGTTATACATCCGTCAGTTAATCAACAATGCATGCAACATGAGTTAGAAGGACTTTATTTGGTTGTAATGAGGCTTAGGGTGAAGTTATGAAGAAAATCGGCTCTGGATTTTGACTCAAAGTGGTCTGCAACCAAATGTAGGAAGAATTATATTTAGGCTTTGATTCGCATCTTCAAATCTCTTCAATACTGTCCTTCGCCATCCTCATCATTATTCCGATAAACATTACTTTTTTTTTTTAACACCTTCACAAGAATAATTCACCTTATTCACACTTTGAGAACTGATAATTATGATTTTGTGGTAAAAGAAAATATTTTATTTAGGCTCAAAGGGGTTTACTGAGGCATTGAAATATTCGGTAGGTTTTATTGGAAAAGAAAGGTAAGTCTTAATTGCCTTCATCATTCTTATGTCTGCATACAGAGTGACTGATACAGATTCAAAACAAGTTCTGAAGAACATAATTCATGACAGAGTATCTCACATAAAAGAATGCTCAAACATGCTACTTAGGCACAAATTCTCACAGGGTAGGTTCATATCCACTAAACAAAAGTTGCAGTTTTCTAATGTAAATCTTGTTAAAATAATTTTTTTTTTCAACAATCAATTGCAACCATATGTAAAATAGAAAAATTAGTAGAATTATTCAATTATAGTCCATAATCTTTTGTCACAGTGTGTGTGAAATTAGGATGACTTATAAACATCTTTTAGAATGTACTTAACCAAAATAGAAAAAAAAATGTACTAAGTTTGTTAAATAGCATATATTAAAATTAAGACATCAGTAAATTTAAAAAGTAATGGTTGTGATACGTCTCAAATGTACAAAGAAAAGGTTAATTTTCTTACCCCCTTTACTCTGCCATCTTTATAGTTTTTTTTTAATATTTTTTTTAACTCTTTTTTTTTTTTAATTTTTTTTGGATTTTTTTAAAAGTATTCAACTAATTCCCACCCCCCCCCCCCAATTTAAACAACACATTTTCCTCAATGATGAATAGACGAAATTGTAAAAGAGGAGAGATTACCTGATTGCACAGAGAAATTTGTAGCAATAAACCTGAAATACACAAACAGACATA
>JAPKLY010000660.1:161601-187077 GCA_026898435.1 Prunella vulgaris
GTAAGGGAGTTAGTAAGTAAGTGAGTAAGAGAGCCCCTCAACTCCAAGTTGGATTGAGGAGAGTGGATGTAGGACAGTTGGTCCGAACCACTATAAATCTTGTGTGTTTTTATTTACTTTATTTTAATTGCTCCTACTTGCTGCACCAAATAAAAGGTTTTCACTAAAAGGATTTAACTAAAAACATTTCCGCACAAAAAGACACTGCGCACTCAGCTGATTGTATAGTCAGCTGTTTTCAAAACAAGAAGACTCAAAGTCTTCTTTAGGGTCCAACATGTTGAGATGATGGATTTGAGACTGGGCATGTGTCTAAAACAATAAAATCTACCGGGAAATAGAATTTATCAATTTGCACTAACACATCCTCTACTATAACTCTTGGAATTTTTATAGAACGATCTGTCAATTGAAGTGTGACAGTAGTTTTCCTTAATTCTCCCAAATCCAGTTGTTTATACACAGAAAATGGTAAAAGGTTAACACTCGCACCAAGATCAAGAAGTGCATGTTCTACTTTTGTATTCCCAATAATACAAGATATTGTTGGACAACCAGGATCTTTGTATTTAGGATGGGTTTCTTGTTGAAAAATTGAACTTACACTCTCTGTTAAAAATGCCTTATTTTGAACATGTAGTTTTCTCTTTACAGTACACAAATCTTTAAAAAATTTGGCATAAGATGGAACTTGCTTTATTGCATCTAGTAGTGGAATGTTAACTTTTACTTGTTTCAAAACGTCAAATATTTCAGAGTTTTGGTCCAATTTCTTAATTGGGTGTAATCTTTGAGGAAAAAGAGCAGTGGATGATTTCTTAATAAGGTTTAAATTCTTATTTTCATCTTCTCCTTTATTTTTATCTTCATTATTCGGGGTCTGGGTTGACTCAACTTCCTGTTTCTTAAGGTTGATTGTTTTGTCAATTAGTTTTCCACTTCGTAAAGTGGTGACAAAATTAACATTTTCTGGTGCATTAGAGGAACTTTGACATTGCCTAGCAGGATTTTGTTGAGGTTGAGCAGGAAACTTTCCTTTCTCAACTGTTCTTAAGGAATTAGTTAAAGTAGATAATGTACTTTTAATATCATTGATGGCTTGTGACGTTTGGTTGTTGACGGTTGTTTGTCCTTGCATAAAGGCTTGTAAAGTTTCTTCAATATGTTGGGTGAAATTGGAGTTGTGGTTTTTCTGGGTGGGAAAAGATTGTGACACACTTTCATTTTTCCACTTAAAGTTTGGATGATTTTTCCAATTTGGGTTGTATGTTTCAGAAAAAGCTTATGGATATGAATTTTGAAAATTAGATAATGCATTTACTTGTTCATGACACATCTCTTTGAAAATAGGAATTGTGGGCATTCATTAGTTACATGTCCATTAATGGCACAGATTTCACATATGTCATCATTTTGCACAAATTTTACTTCCTTCGGTTTCTTTAGTTGCAAACTTTCGACTTGTTTAGTTAAATTTTCAATTCTAGCATTTAGATCGTCTTCTTGACTTAAATTATATTTTCCTTTAGTATTTTCAAGCTTAGATCTAATTGAGCCTTCAGAAGTATTTTCATTATACCAAGATTGAGTTTTTTCAACTAGATGGTCTAAATACTCAAGTGCATCATCTGGATTTTTATCCAAAAATTCACCATTACACATCATTTCCACAAATTGTTTTGCTTCAGCGTTTAAACCTTCATAGAAGAAACTTACGGTTCTCCAAGTTTCAAAACCATGGTGAGGGCAAGCATTTAATAAATCCTTAAAACGTTCCCAACATTTAAAATATTGCTCATCACTCTTTTGGAAAAAATTCTTGATTTCTTTTTTTAAAGCATTCGTCTTATTAATCGGGAAGAATTTTTTCAAAAATTCAGTTTGAATTTTTGCCAAGATGTAATTGAGTTTGGTTTAAGAGAATTAAGCCAAGTTTTTGCTTTATCTTTAAGAGAAAAAGGAAATAACTTTAGCTTAATAGCTTCTTGAGTACACATTGGTTCATTAAATGTTGCACAAATTTCTTCAAATTCTTTTAAATGCAAGTAAGGATTTTCAGAGTCAAAACCATGATAATTAGGGAGCAATTGAATCATACCATGTTTAAACCTAAAATTAACTGCATCTTGAGGGTACACCATGCATGATGGAACCGAATTTCGTAGGGGTTCAATAAATTCATGCATAGAACGCACATGCAAATTTTCAATATTGCATCTTTCAAAATTATTTTGGTTTTGAACATTATCTCCATCAACACTTTTATTGTCGGCCATACTTGATGCAATATTTCGAAAATTAATGTTATAACCTCTTATTAAACGACCACTTATAATATCACGAGCCCAATTATGCATACAAATAAATATAATACAGTAGAGAGATAGAGAGAAGAACTCACAAACTTGTGAGGATAAACCTCACAACCGATGAATTTGTTCTCCGCAAAACCTCCCCGGCAACTGCGCCAAAAACTTGATAGCTCCTTGAGAGTTACGTACCCAAGTGTAGGTTGATTTCAAGTAATAAAATTTCTCGGGAGACCGAGTGTCGAACCACGGGGAGGTTTGGAAGAAAAAGATATTATCTAGTTGAGAGGTTTTAATAAAGTAACAAAATACTTGAGCTTCGGGATTCTACTTTAGATAAAAATACTAGAGTTATGATCCTGGTTATCTTTGATAACTCAATCGAAATCTAACAATCAAGTGATTTCAATCGGAAGATATAACTTTGAGCACATATAATACTTTTGAAAAGTACCGTTAGACCTTCGAACAAGTTTATAAAATCAATAGTTGATGTGTAAAACTAAGCATTTGTTGTGCCAATAAGTCTACAACAAATCAAAGTAATGACACATCAAAACCTCTCTTAAAAACTCTTCAAATGACTAAAGGATTGAAACTTTGAAAATCTTTATTGAATAACCAAGAACATTACTAATACTTTACTAAAGCTTCATCCCTAACTCTAATAAAATATTTAGCTACTCATTCTAATACAATAAGAACTCATATTTCTAAGAGAGATACTAGACTAAGATAGAAGGATTACAAGGAAAATGGGATGCCTTCAAGGGTTGCTAAAGGGCTCTTTATATAGGCCTCCAAATAGTGAATCATGGAGACTTTAGCAACCAATTCACGTGGCCTGTAAAGATCAGTAATTTAATTGCCCTTGCCGTCCGAATTTCATCTTTACTTCTGAATTAAAGTTGTAGACCGTTCGATTAGCTTTTCAAGGAGTCTAAGATCTCAAAAATCTGATCTCTAGATTGTGAGTTATGACCAGAATAGTGAAGTTGGTAAAACTGGATTGTTTTTCTCCGCCTATTTATGGTGGTCTTTTGAAAAGCAGATATCTCAGCTTGCACAAAATCAACGCCTTTAATATTTTTACTGTGTCTTGATGAATTTCTTGGCTAACCAATGGCTTTGGTCTTGTGTAAATTGGACTTTTCTGTGAATTATGGTGAATTGTTTCCCAACATGTGTACTGAGATGGCGGAATTCTGAAGCCCTTGCATTGATTGTCATTTTGACCATTGTAGCCGGAACTTTTGACACTTGATCCCTGAAGACAAGTTGTAGAGCAACGAATTAGTGATCAAATACAACTGGAATTGGTTCAATTGGATTAGTGAGGCTCCAGATATTGTGCAAATACAAAAATGTGTTTTCAGTCCAAACATTCGACGGAAATGGAGTCTTCACTTTTGAGTACAAATACAATCCAAACTTGTAAAATTGAATCAATAAAATGTCTTAAGTATTTAGTACATTGTCTTAGGTGTTCAATATCATAAAATTTGGATAAGTATAACTCCACTTAAGACCTCAACAATATATAATAGACATAATGGACATGTTGAATTATACATATGTCTCTTATTTATATAGAAAACATAAATACTTATAACTAATTAGAAAGTGTGAAATTATATATAAATACGCTAAACAATACATTATAGTACACAAAATAATACACAAAATAGGTAAAATACATGCATATTTAAACTGTAATCACATTATTAGTGGGAGCTCGATGGGCTTCACCTTGCTGCTGCTGCCTCTGAACCCTCTGGAGTGCAGCAATAGCTCGCTCCAGCTCACCAGGGTTCTGGAGTAATTCTTGGAGAGTTGGGCTCAGTCCATCTTGTGCCACCGGGGTGGCATTGGTCTGCCTCTCAGCTTGCTGGGGAGCTCGCTAAGGGAGGACTCCCCGTTAGCTTGGTTCTTTTGGGGAGCTTGTCCCTTCCACCTTCTGGTGGTTGCCGAGGTGTGTGTATTTTCTTTCGACATTGTCCAGGTAAGGATAGTAGTTCATCTTCAAAGAAAATCCAGCAAAGGTATGAGTTTTACAAAGACCTTTCTTGCCTTGCATGCACGTGATTTTCCCAGAATCTGGTTTAATCACAAACATGCATGCATTATCAAAAATCTGCTTCTTTTTGTTTCCTTGTTTTAGTCCACATGTTTCTGGAAAACAGCAAGAATCTGGACAAAATCTTCAAATATTCAAGAGTGTTCTTGAGCTTTATCAAGAACACCTTCAAGTTTCTCACTCTTTTCTCTCATATTTGTATAATCGGAGGTTCGACCCTCCTTCTAGCGTCAAATTGCTGGTAGAATTATCTAATTTGGTGTTTATGTGGATGTAATTACACTAGAATCCTACCAAACAATAATCTTAATATAAGTTCTTGAGAGAGTTTGAATAGAGAGAGAAAGTAGTGTTGGTATTATGAGCTTAGAGAGAAAAGAATATTACAAGGGACCTAATTATAGGTTTGCATGTAACGACGTGGCACTTAGTGGGCTTATTTAGCTTAATATGCTGACAAGTGTCCCTAACACCTGTCATTACTCACTACTATATTTTAATTACACTGCTTTATCCCACTACATCACTACTGATTCCCTACATAACTATTGGCTTCACATCGGACTGGGCGAGCTCCTTAGCGAGCTCCCTTGCCTTGTGTTGCTCTGGGATGTGATGATGGTAGTAGGATCGGGCCTTATCTTCTGGTGTCGGGCGAGCTCCCTTGCGAGCTCCCCCTCTCCCTAGTGGTCCCTTGGTCATGTACTGGTGACATGGCATCTAAGCAACTAGGCGAGCTCTTTCTTCCTTCATGGTGTTGACTGGTCAAAGGTGGTGACATGGCGAGGTGCCAACCTGGCGAGCTCCTTAGCCTTGAGTTATTTAATTTGTTAATCTTCCATTAGTTCGCTTTAGTTTGCCTATCAACAACTACTATCATACTACTTAAAAATTACTTATAAAAAAACATTTGACTCACTATTTATAACGATTTTAAAACTTCCTAAATTTCAAATTTTAGTTTTTAACAAGGGTGTAAATGGCGCTTGGCGGTCGTCGGGAGGTAGAATGCGGCCAAGCGCCAAGGAGGCCTAGGCGGGGCCATGATTTTTTTTATTTTTTATTTTTTAAAATTTTTTTCTAAACAAATGTTAATAAAAATGTACATTATACAATAAATTATAAATTTAAAGCATAATTAATACCCAAATGTAATTTTCTCAAAACACAACAAGTCAATAAAATTCTAAAAACTATCACAAAATGACATTGTTCAACTTATAAATAAAATACTAAAATATATCGTACGGATAAATTAATAAGTAGTTCAACTAAAAGGAACATCTAAAGACAATTATTGTTCAACTACAAGTACACACTCTTCATCATTAGATTCAAACTCCACATTAACACTTATTTCATCATCATCAGATGAGAAATCATCCTCGCCAAGCTCTCTAAGTCGAGAAGTCATGCCCAAGGTTGAGTCAATGTCTCCCTCAACAACACCATCATCAATCAATCCACCTCCAACAATCTATTCTTGAGCATAACTTGATTCATCTTTTGCTAATAAAACATCCACATCTTTCTCTTTTAACTTCTTGCGCTTGTTCATCAATTTTGCATTAAAATTGACTTACACTAGATTGTTTAATTGTTCAACTAGAAGCTTGTTTCTTTTCTTCTTGTGTATCTAAAAAAGTTATAAATTTATCATTAACTTAAAAAAAATTATAAACCTCCGCCTACTCCTCCTCTGTGGCTGTCATTTCCGCCTATTCCTTATGGCCGCCATGGCCGCTAAGGCGGGGCCAAGGCCGCCTAGGCGGGACCTAATACCCTGACCATTTTTATTGGCGGGGGTCATTTGCATCCTTGGTTTTTAAAAACCCTTTTAAACTAAAAAAAAACATACCTTAATATTTTGATTCTCTTAATTATTCCTTTACTGAGCTATAAATGTTGACCCCTTATTTAAAAAAATAAGATACATATAAATGAAATATTTCCTTTGCAATATAAATTATAGATCTTTAATGATGAAACGGGATCAAATTGAGTTTTTTTTTTCTTCTTCTAAATGTTAAGTAACTACAGAACAAATAAAAAAGAACCAGTTTCAAGTTTTTTGTTGGTCCCTTAAAGTGGTCAAGGTCTAGAGGGGGGTGAATAGACCTTGAGTCCAAAATCAGATTTTTCAAACTTTTCAAAATGATAGATTCTAGAACCTTACAGTAGCGCTTTTTTAAGTTTAAAATAATAAGTCTACAAGAGTTTTAAAAATGGACCACAAAGGTTACAGCTGTGGACTAAACAAGTCTGCAGCTGCAGAGTTCAAAAACTTGCAAAATAAACTATCACTTGTAGACAAAAATATCAGAGAGATTCTCACAATTGAAATTGTATTGAGAATACTTCTAATGTGCAGCGGAATAAAGTGAGTGTTAATGAAAAACAATGTAAACAAACTTAACAACTGAGTGACTTATGAAAGTCTACAACTGTAGAGTCAGTTTTTCTCTGTGATAAACACAAAGTTTTATGCACTTAGATTTTCAAAAGGATGATGAATGTTACAAGGAAATTAAATATGCAGAACAAGAATTTAAAGAACAGAAAGTAAATAGACCAGATATATAGTGGTTCAGTGTCTATAAAAAGACCACCTGCATCCACTGTTACACCACTCAGGTGCCAAATTCACTAAGATGTGATCACTCAGATCAATACAAGTAGGTCCCCCTTAGAACTAAGTTCACTCAGATTCCTATTCTAAAAAGAGATTAAACTACCCTATTCACTCAGAATATAACTCACAAAGAGTTTTACAAAAACCTCACAAAGAGATATCTACACTAAGTAAAAATAAAATAGGTGAAGGAACAACAACAGAAAAAAAAATGTGATTCTTTCTAAGAAAATCCTAACCAACTATCCTATGAATCACAAAGAATAAAAACGAATAAGCTTTCTCAAAAATTTTGCTGGCTGTAGACTTGCTTAGGCAGAATGCTTATAGGCTCAGGGTTGTTGTTGTTGCTTCCTCTGAGGACTTCTTCTATTTATAGATTGAGTGGTGTGACTTATCCTTTGGGAATTTCAAATTTGAAATTCAGATAAGGTTCCTCTCTCTCTATTGGCATGTGTGAGGTGGTCCTCATTCTTCACAGAGGATAGTACTGATTGTACTATTGTCCTTTCCTTCAGAATTCTGGCTGTCTTGTAACAAATCTTCATTTAGCTCCAGAATTAGGAAAAATAACCTCCACTTAAGTACAGTTTAGTGAGTGCTAGAGAGCTACACTAATAGTTCGTAAGGGTCTTCATTATCTTCAAAATAATCTCAGACATGTATCATCTTTTCAAACGGTTCTTTGCAGCTGTAGATTTCAATCATGCACCTGTAGAGTCCTGTCAAATAAGAAAAATCGGTTGTAGAGAAACCTTACAGCTGTAGGGTCATGTCTTAGCTTGTAGAATGATCAAATATACAGCTATAGACTTCACTTACAACTATATGTTTCAAACACCAATTTCCTTAGCACAAGTGTTAGATCAATATGGTCAAATAAACACATTGTTTTGCACACATCAAAATCTAAACCAAGGTACTTAACAATTTCCCTCTATTTTGATGTTGGCAAAACAATCAATAAAATAAACAACAAAGACAATAAGGAATTGTCTTAAAAACAACAAGAAACAGAGCAGGACAACAGCAGAACACAGATCAAAGCACAAAGCACAAAGCACAAAGCTACATAAATTAAAAGAGGTTCAAGATACAGCTTACAGTAGATTAATTAGACTAAAAACTAAAAAGTTTTAGTGTCTAATCTAGAACATAATCTTCATCTTCTTCTGTGCTTTGGATCAACATCATCTTCATCATCTTCATCATCAGTTTCATCTTGAGGCTTCAAGATTCCTTGCTCTACTAACTTCATGTTCTTCTCATCCTCTTCATAATACTTCATTAACATCTGAAGTTCATATGCTTCAAAATCTTCTTCCTCCTTCTTTGATTTGAACTGCTTCTTGGGCATTGGATTGCTTCTGATCTTTCCACCAAGGAGCCGAGCATTATCTCCTTTATACAAAGATCCACTGGCCTTCATATCTTTGAATTTCTTGAACCTGTCCTTCTTGAGCTTAATCTTTTCAATCACTGTATGCCTGTTGCATATACTCAAGAATTCTTCCCAAATAAGATCAAATTCAGTCTTCATTAGCTTTACCCTTTCATCAGACTCTTCAATAGGTACCATGCTCAAGGGTTGAACATCCAGAGGTTGAGCAGTCACAACTGCTGTAGATTCCTCAGAAATTTTCTCTTTTTGCCTCTCTTTCATTTCTTTCTCTTTCTCTTCCTTCTCTTTCCTTCTGTCTCTTGATTCCTTCATTGTTTGTTCCCAATAACCAAAAGGTTTTTGAGATGACTGAACTATAGGTTTCTGAGGTGTAGACTTAGGGAGTTGTATGATTTTTCCTTCTCTAGAACTTCCCTTCATCTGCTCTGATTGAGTTCTTTCTTCAGTTTGTTCACCCAATCTCATGGACAAGTTTTTGGATTTTGCAGCTTCAAGCTCTTTTGCCCATGACTTTCCAATATCCTTCACATTCTCAAGGATATCATCAGTAACCTTTTCCCTTTCTTCAATCTCCTTTTCTATCTTGCTTTCCCCCTTTTTGCCAACATCAATATGTGAAAAAATGGTGTTAATCTTGCTCATTAAGTCCAGTTTCAGAGATTCATTTCCAGTTATGATCTTAGACATCTCATTCTTCATGCCCTTCACTTCTACCTTCAGATTGAAAGAGTCATCCTTCATAAGCTTAATATCTGACTGTAGAGTGATAATTTGTCTTGTCTTCTGGCTACTCTCTTTTCTCTTTTCTTCATTTTGAGCAGCTTTGAAATTTTTCTCAAGAACTTTCTTCTCCTCTGAGCTTCACTCCTCAAACTTCTTCACAAGGTCATCCATACCTTTTCTTACATTCTGAGAGATAATAGCATCAGGTACTTGCTTGACTTGTTTCAGAATTTCAGCTTCAATTCCTTTGAAAGATTCCTCCAAATGTTTCAATTGGGACACAACTTCCTTGGGTGTCATCTGAGGATTTGTATCACAGTCCTCTTCCTCAGAATCTCCTTCTCTGATGACCAATTCTTTTCCCTTTATAATTTTCAGAGCTTTGGAAGGTGCCAACTCTACAGCTGTAGAGTCTTCAGTGGAAGCCTTCCTCTTGCTAGGAGTTACAATCATTTCAGTAGAGAATTCAGCAATATAATCATCTATATTTTCTTTCTCAAGGGCTGAATAACTCTGCAGTGGGGGAGTTCCATGCCTATAGATTTCTTCCAAAGTGAACATTGTAGGTGGAGATTGATGAAAAATGCTTGTGATGGGGTTTGACAAGTCTTTTGCACTTTCATCAATATCCTTGGCTGTATCATCAACAACTTGTTCATCAATTTGAACAGTATCAGTAGTTTGAGCTTCAGTTTGCACAATCTTATCTTGAATCTCAGCTTGAACTAGGGCTTGAGCACCACCCATTGGTATATCATCATTATCATCTGGCTTTTCCTTAGGTTCTTTGCATGGAGAGTCATCTTTTCTTGTCTCTTTCTCCTTCTCTGATTGATCTTCTGTAGAATTTTCTTCTTCAACAACGACTGGATCTGCAGCACTAGCTCCTGCAGATTCCATCAAAATAGCCTCTTTTGTTAAAATAGTTAAGCCTTCAACTTCAACTATTTGTGTACTTCCTTCACCAGTCTTTTGTGACAATTCTTCATCACTTTCAGTACTCACAACATCATATCCAGTTTCAGGATATTCAGCATCAGGATCTTTCTCAGTCATGAGATCTACTCTCAAAGCTTCTGCTGCAGATTTGGTAATTTTCTGCGTTGCTGGTTCTTCAACAATCTTCTTCTCTTTTCCTTTATCTTTCCTTCTTTTCTCAGCAATAAAGTCTTCAAGGAAATTTGGCTTCATCAGTTCATTGACATCACTGCAATTTGTCCAGTTAACTACCCACTGGAACAAATTCCTTTCCTCAACTGTCAACTTGTCTAATTCCTCTCTGACTAGCTTCCAGTCATCAATTTTTTGTCTTTCTTCTTCAAATCCTTCTACCCTCTCAACTGGAACAACAAGGAGTTGTTCAGTTTCAGGTTCAGGAACTTCAGTCTCTTCAAACAGTTCCTCAGTAGCTTGTACCTCAGACTGTACAGTTGGTAAATCTACAGCTGTAGACTTGTCAGTTTCAGCTTCTCTGGTTCTCTTGGAATGAAACTTCTTCTGTCTCTTTTCTCTATAAATTTCATCTTCTGAGTCAGTAGGTTCATCCACTAAAAGTTTTCTTCCTACATTCATCTTCTTCTTCTTCTTTATCTCAGGCTCTTTTGGTGATCTAATAATGTTGAGAACTTTTCTTTCAGATTTCTTCTTTCTCCTCTTAGATTCAGGGGCCATAGGAGCATCCACAACTCTTCTCTTGAAATTAGCCCTCCCAATGATTCTATGAGTAATAATGGGTTGACCCTCATGCCCATTAAACAAAGTAAAACCAACTTCTTTCAGAATATAGTTTAAGAACAAACCAAAACCTTTGTTCTTAACAGCCTTAACAACATCATTTCCTATATTTCTCAATAAGAGTTCTCCAATATCTATCTTAATCTCCTTAACAAATGCTATCATTAAATCCCACATCAAGATAGTGCCAGTATCATGAGCACCAGTTCTACATAATAAACATTTATCAATAGCTTCATAAATATAGACATACTCAACTGCTAAGTCAGTCTTCTTGAATGTCCTCTTCCAGTTCTTTGGAAACGGCTTCTTTGCAGTAAATCTTTTCCAATACTTCTCATCTTCCTCAGCAAAGTTGAGATTATCATGAGCATCACCTCCTGTCCTTCCTGTATCTATCTATTTATATATATATAAAAAAATATATATATATATATATCCAAATACATATTTCTATGTGGTGGGGGGACCGCCACACTTTCTTTCCAGTTATAGTATGTTGTGGGGGGACCGTCGTACGTGTTTACATAATGTATTCCTATATAAAATAAATTATTCTTGACATATTAACATTGCTAGTGTATCAAATACGTTCATCTAGAATTATATTTTTTAATTGATATTAAATTGTTCTTGAAATATTTTTAAATCATTTTATTAAATCTTAGGTATTAATATTTATTTTCTGGGTATAGTTGTATTACCCATGGGGTATTAATATTGTATTGTTGGGGTATTTAACAAATTTAGTACTCCCTCCGTCTTTTTATAAGTTGCTCATGTTGCCATTTTCGTCCATCTTTCTATAAGGTGCTCATTGCTTTTTTACCTTTTTTAGAAACTACTATTCACTTCTTTATTATTATTTTCAATACTTTTTACACTATTTTCATTACTTTTTAACTTTACTCCATCACATCACTCATACTTTTTCACTTTTTCTATCACATCACTTATACTTTTTCACTTTTTCCATCACATCACTTATACTTTTTCACTTTTACCTTAATTCGTGTGCCCAAAAGCAACGAGCAACTTATAGAAATACGGAGGGAGTATTAAAATAGTTGTTTTATATATGATGGAATTGATTTATTTGCAGCTTGAAATTGGATGGTCCTAACCTACTAATAAGGCAGCCGAGAGATTACTTAAATTTTATATGCTTATGGTTGGGAGGTGAACTATATGATGTGTTTCCCCTGCTAAATATGTTGGTTTTTATATGACTCATCATACCATCTTGATATATACATGTTTAGGTTGTTCCAATGGTACAATATGTAAACATTCTTTTATATATGTTACTGCAAATGTATGTTACAATTAGAGTAAATGTGTGTTACAATTAGAGTAAATGTGTGTTACAGCAAGATCAAATGTGTGTTACTGTATACACAAACATTTATTTATCCTTATAAAAATATATATTCTATTTTATATAACATATATAAGGTATTAAATGATGTGTTAAGTACATGAATAACATATTATTAATATAAATCAACAAAGAGAATAAATAATAAATTAAGTAACACATATTTATAATTGCAGAAATACATATTTTCTTTATAGTTACTTGAAAAGTATAAAAAATTAATTTTTTAAGAATTAGTAACACATATTTTGCCTAATTGTAACACGCATTTGCCCAAATTGTAACATACCTGGGAGCGAAAAAACATATTATTAACGTAAATCAACAAAGAGAATAAAAAATAAATTAAGTAACACATATTTATACTTGCAGAAATACATATTTTCTTTATAATTATTTGAAAAGTACAAAAAATTAATTTTTTAAGAATTAGTAACACAGATTTTTCCTAATTGTAACACGTATTTGCCCAAATTGTAACATACCTGGGAGCGAAAAAATCTGGAACTACAAGTTGCGCGAATTTTGGAAAAAAATATCCAAATCTGACCCGACGCGTTTTAAATCTGTGAATTTTTCAAAAATGGATATTTCTACATTAGAAATTTCTACACAAGTGTTGCTCTTTTTTAATATGTATAATAGTGCATGTTAGATATTTTAGGTAGATAATTTACATTGATTAATTAGTTATTAAATCCATAAATTATCTTCATTAGTTCTAATTTACCCCTCACGTAATTGCCTATATTTTGGACCCTAAAATGCAATTACACTTGAAAAAGAGCCCCTAGTTGTGTTTTTTTCTATTTTATTTGATTAGTATCTGTAAATTATAATAATATGGGATGATATTTTGTAATATATAATCATCTTTTGTTATTATCATGATTAACTAAATTTTATACTATTTTTTAAATTTTCTTTAATCATAACAAAATAAATCTTATGAAATATTATCTCTTGATTTAATTTATCTAATCCTCTTTTGTTTTTATCATTTTAAGAGTGACTAAATCTTATAATATTTTTTTATTGTTTAATCGTAATAAAATAATCTTATAAACTATCATATTTTGATTTTCTTTTAATATATTCATATAATAATAAAATATTATAATTTAAATATTTTTATTGTCTTTAAATATAATAAAATAATTCTTAAATATTTCTTGATTTTTTTCAAATATGACAAGATAAATCTTATAAAAAGAATTTTAATTTTGATTCTTATTTCAATTCTATAAACATGATAAATCATAAAAAAAAATTTAACAAAATATATTTCAATTATAAATGATTACTATTTTTAGGAGATAAATTATTTTTTGACTTATTTAATTAATTTTAAATTTAATTTGTATAAAAAATTAATTAAATCAAATGAAAATTGATTATCTTATAATTAAATATTATATTTATAAAAAATATTATTAATTTAATATAAAAATATTTAATATTTTTATACATATAAATTTTTTTGTACAAATTCACGGGTATACATACTAGTATTATATAAAGACGAACTTATGAAAGCAATCAAAATTAATTATTTCAAAATCTCTTGATTCTCATTAACACTAATATTAATAATAAATCTATTATATATTAAGTGTTTTAATCTTGATCTTATATTTTTTTAATTTTATAAATATATAATATTATATATATCATATATATATTCATAATATCAAATCCTATTAACTGTTAAAAAAATATAAAATTTAATATTATAAAATATATTTATATGATTATATAAAAGAAAAAACCACAAGAATAGACATTATTTTTTAATAAAAATGCATTATAGAACACTTTTTTTTAACTCAATTATAAAGAAGAACAAATTAGGGTGAATGAGACTAATTAATTAATAATCAAATTAAATAATATCAAATTTAGGGCAAATTTATTTAATTAAAGATTCCTTCAAATCAATTTACCAAAATAGAGTAAAAAAATGAAATGTTTAGCGTTTTAAAGGCAGTCGGTATTAACTGTACCGACTGATTAGGTGTTAAAAGCACTGGCAGCAATCTCAATAGATGTTAACCAACTGCAACCGACAACAACTTAATACATAAATGTAAATAATATACTCCCTCCGTCCCGTAGGAATTTACACCCTACGGGACAGCATATTTTTTAAGAAAAAATAATTTTATATATAAAGTAGTGGTATATGGGTAAATATGTGTAAAGGTTTGTGAGTGTGCACGTAAATCAATGCTTCCTTTTTTAGTAGTGTGCAAATTTGTGTGGGACGTCCAAATAAGGAAAGTGTGCAAATTCCTGCGGGACAGAGGGAGTACTATTAGTTTGAATGCAAATAATATACAATTAGTTGCCACATCACTAAATGCACTACCACCTGGCACTTTACTATAGGACCATTTCGATCAGCATTAATTTTTCAAGCAATCCTACATTTGGAATTAAAATTTCATCGGTTTCTTAATGCAGAATAATTCATTACTCATACTTTTTCCACTTAAATATAAACTTATATAAATAATAAATTATAATAAATATTTAAATTAAATAAAATCTATTTTTAATTAGAATTGAGCATAATATATACTCTCTGTGTTAGGAACTTACAAGTTTTTCTTTTCGGGACTTCTCACTCACACAAGAACTTGCAAACCCAAAAATAAAAATATTTTTCAATAATATTACCCTTAAAATATACACTTATAATATACAATAGAAAGCAAAAAAAAAAAAATTCTTAATTTGTGTGTCCTCCCTCCCTTGCATGTTGCTATGGGACGGAAGGAGTACATGTTACCCAACTCTCTGAATAAAATAATTCTTTATCGCAAAATAAATGTAAATTAAATTTATTTTATTGATTTATCTATTAATTTCATTAAATTTATTTTATCTTTGTTTTTTTTCTTTAATATGAAAGATTATATTGTATATGATGTATTAAGTTGTTTAATCAATCATATAATTTTAAAATTATGTACTAAAATTCATTAAAAAAAATATGTAGTTTTTACGTAAGTTACATAATCTAAGTAAGAATATTTAAATCTCAATCGTACAATTAAAGTCAATAAATAATCACTTTTATATTAACAAAATATATATGTAGAATTTAAATTTTATTTTTATATGTACAATATATATGTTAAATTAAATATCTTAGAGGACAAATAGTTTTATATATAGTGTGTTAAAAATAAATTCAAAATTAAAAATTTTAATAAATTGAAATTATTGGTATAGAGTAAAAGATAATTTTTTTTTTTGATAAAATTAACTCACTCTTTTTATTAGAGAGTGTGTCTCACCATTTTACCACAAAGTAAGTGCACTACACTTGCTCAAATAAACATTCTTTTTTCTCTATCTTCACTTTTACTATGACTTTAATTATAATTCTCCACTAAGTTGTTTTCCTTTATCACATGAAAAATATTACTTTCCCATCTAAAAATTATTAGCAGACCTATTATTGTACAAAAATTTTAAGAAATAATTTTTTTTAGTAAAATAATAATATAAGAATAAATATGTGCTCAAAAAAATTACATATAACTGAAGTAAAAAAAAAAGGAGAATAGATCCTCTGCTGGGCAATAAAACCAGCAAATGGTGCTGGGGAGTGAAACGCTGACGTATTATTAATATATTTTCTTTTTTTCTTTAAGTTTTGACCAAGTCATAATTTTTTTACCTACCGTGATAATGAGTTAAAAAGGAGGAATAGTTAACCATACGTCAGCGTTTTATTCCCCAGTACTATTTGCTGGTTTTATTGCCCAGCAGAGGATCTGTATCCAAAAAAAAAACTTAAAAAATTGGAGGGTTAATCCATTATTTGTAGGGAGTCTCCGCAAATGATTAGGAGACGCCAACAATTCCAAAGCACTAATGATACTTGCATGCATGCAATCCAAATTAAAGGAAGTTGTCGGTTCCAGTCGGCTCTACTGCCCCCGACTGGACACAGCTAATATAGAATATTACCAATGCCTTTTCTACGTCACCAGTCGGTATCAGCTGCACCGACTGGTTCTAAAATGCTAAATACCCCACTCTTTCCCCTATTTTGACAAACAAATTTGAAAACATCTTTAATTAAATAAATTTGTCTCAAATTTAGGCATTTTAAAAATCTGTATATATTAATACCAATCAACTCTCCACCTTCACTTTCTCTCTCTTTCATCTCAAACTCGTTCTCTCTCTCAACCAGATATATTCCGGTAAAATTTAAGGTCTTCGCTGAAGTCCGATAACCAAATAAATTGAGAAGTTTTATTCTACTTGTTCATAGTTTTAATTAGGTATCGATATTAGGGGTTGCCATGTGAGCTTTATAGTGGTGGAGTTTTGGAGGTGGGAGTTTTCAAAACATGCAACGTTGGATTTATTCAGCTTCCAGCGACGGCAAGCTTCAAAGGGCAGACACTTGAGTGGTGGTAGATTCTGATTTCCATGGAGTCAAGGTCTACTAAATGAGGGTTTGATTCGGGGGTCCCATCTGTGAAAGGTTAGGGTTTGATTTTAGGAGAGTTCAGGAGCGGCTTCGAGGCTGAGATAAACATTCAAGGCAGCTGAGGTGAAGGCACGCTGTCGAATCGATGTAGTTGGGGGACGGGGAGGTGAGATCGACGACTTCTGGTTTCAGCCTAGGGCAATGACGGCGCTTAAAAAGTGTATGAAGACTTTTCATTCATGTTGTTAAATGTTAATGGGTGCATTTATCTGATTCTGTTATCAATTCCTATTCTTTCAAAGAATTGAAGTTCCTATGCCATTTCCCTTGTTTCTTGTTTCACGTTTTTTGGATTCGTGATTTTTTAAAGAGAAAACTACATTCTAGTCAACTTTGAAAAAGGTGCATGCACTCTAGTATACTAATAGTTATAAATTAAGTTTAATCCGTATTATTTACATATTAATTAAACTTCTGAAATACCATCTATATTTACGTAGGTGGACAAAATATACACTATATTCATTAAGGGTGCCACTATTCATACCCCAAATTCCTCTAAATATACCCCAAAAATTTATAGATAAAAATAGATACATTCTAAATGATTAAAATACCCCTATAATCATGAATTGAACAATAAAACTCTTGAACTTCAAAGAAGGAATTCGCAGTTACCAGAAGTAAAAATTCAGAAACTGAAGCGTGAGGCTGAAATTCGTGTTTCTAAACAGACTGGAATGCAAGCTTTTTATATGATAACAATTCTTTCACTGAAATCCTTATACACTATCAAATGGTTTTTTAATATCATTAAATTTTTCTCATAGGCATTATATAATACACTTTGAATGCATTTTCAATCATAGATTCATATAACATTTTAACTCTTTAAATGCTAAAATTAATATATGTGGATGCAACAAACACAAATTTTCATCCAATAAATGGTATAGAATCAATACAAAATTATATATAAAAATCATGCACATAAACCCTAAAAATTTATGAAATAATAAGATTTAGGAAGGTAGAAGTTTTTCCTATATATTTCAATCTCATCAGACATAGGTGTTCGTCTAGTTGAATCCTTCTAAAATCTTGTTCGATTGCATCAAATAAAATTACGATCCAAAGCTTCAACGTGGCGCTCGCTATTTTTTCTTTTTTAAAAGTTGTGAACGTCACTGAGAGAGAAGAAGACTTAAAAAATGAAAAAGGGAAAATAGAAAAAAAATTGGTATGTTTAGTATTTTAAATTTAGTTTTAATTTTAAATGGATTATGTTTAGTAATTGGGGTATGTTTAGAGGAATTTGGGGTATGTATAGTGGCACTCATTCATTAATTGTATATACATCTTTAGAGAGAGAGAAATGGAGAGAGGGGGCGAGGGGGAGAGAGAAAGGCACCGGCTGTGGCTGGGAAGGAAAAGAGAGAAACAATTCGATCGACAGAGATCTCTTCCGGTCTAGATTACGAGCAGGAAACAACGATTCTTCCATCGGCGGCCCTCATCCATGGACACATGAGGAAGAGGGAGAGAGAGAGGCCGCAGGCCCATGGATGAGGATGAAACATGTTGATATGTTACATCATACCATGTTGATATATACATGTTTCGACTGTTCCTATGGTACAGTATGTAACATTCTTTTATGTTCAGTTATACTATAATTTGATTTTATTATACCATTGTGCTATGGTTTACTATAGTGCATTATACAATTGTTTATCGTTTATACTATAGTCTTCTCGATTATACCGTACTGTAGCGGATAAATTTGAATTTATATATTGTAGCTGTCAGTATAGCCTACTGTAGTTGTCAGCATAGGCTACTGTAGCGTCAGATGTATTAAGAAAAAGTAATTATGTTTAAGAAAAGGTAATCTGTACCCATTTGTAGTGTTAAAAAAGTAATTGTACTCACCTTTATTTATGAGAGTTAAAATTAACTAGTATGTGTTTAACCCTTTGTTATTTTACTCGAACGATATAAATTATGAAAGTAATTTTTATTTGCAAGCATGGGAACTTGATGGATTCAATTCTTTCATGTGGTAAGCACGATGGTATATGCATTTCATTTTAAAATGTCGATTTCTAATTTCGTACGCTCTCTCTTTTACTTTTTTTTTGTTTTTGCTTAGTTGAATAATTTCTGTGATTTAAAAACTCAGCACTGGCATGTAGACTTGTGCCCGTCGTGGGAGCTTGAGAACCTTGTTCTTTTTCATTTTTCTTGTGTCTAATTGGCTCAATTGATTTCTCATATATTGGCAAAATTTGATGTTCAATTTGAAATCATTCCATAATAATAATGCATTTTATTAAAATAGTTGTTTACTATATGATGGAATTGATTTATTTGCAGCTTGAAATATGATGGTCCTAACCTATTAATAAAGCAGCCGAGAGATTACTTAAATGTTAGATGCTTATGGTTGGGAGGTGAACTATATGATGTGTTTCCTTTGCTCAATATGTTGGTTTTTATATGACTCATCATACCATGTTCATATATACATGTTTTGACTGTTTGAATGGTACAGTATGTAAACATTCTTTTATGTTCAGTTATACTATAATTTGATTATATTATACCAGAGTGTTATAGTTTACTATAGTGCATTATACAATTGTTTATCGTTTATACTATAGTCTTCTCGATTATACCGTACTGTAGCGGATAAATTTAAATTTATATATTGTAGCTGTCAGTATAGGCTATTGTAGTTGTCAGCATAGACTACTATAGCGTAATATGTATTAAGAAAAAGTAATTATGTTTAAGAAAGAGTAATTTGTACCCATTTGTTGTGTTAAAAAAGTAATTGTACTCACCTTTATTTATGAGAGTTAAAATTGACTAGTATGTGTTTTACCCTTTGTTATTTTACTCGAACTATATAAATTATGAAAGTAATTTTTATTTGCAAGCATGGGAACTTGATGGATTCAATTCTTTCATGTGGTAAGCACGATGGTATATGCATTTCGTTTTAAAAAGTCGATTTCTAATTTCGTGCGCTCTCTCTTTTACTTTTTTTCTTGTTTTTGCTTAGTTGAATATTTTCTGTGATTTACAAACACAGCACTAGCATGTTGACTTGTGCTCGTCGTGGGAGCTTGAGAGCCTTGTTCTTTTTCATTTTTACTGTGTCTAATTGGCTCAATTGATTTCTCATAGATGGCAAAATTTGATGTTCAGTTTGAAATCATTCCATAACAATAATGCATTTTATTAAAATAGTTGTTTTATATATGATGGAATTGATTTATTTGCAGCTTGAAATTGGATGGTCCTAACCTAATAATAAGGCTGCCGAGAGATTACTTAAATTTTAGATGCTTATGGTTGGGAGGTGAACTATATGACGTGTTTCCCCTGCTAGATATGTTGGTTTTTATATGACTCATCATACCATGTTGATATATACATGTTTAGGTTGCTCCAATGGTATAGTATGTAAACATTCTTTTATGTTCAGTTATACCATAATTTGATTTGATTATACCATAGTGTTATGGTTTACTATAGTGCATTATATAATTGATTATCGTTTATACTACAGTCTTCTCGATACTGTAGCAGCTAAATTTGAATTTATATAATGTAGCTGTCAATATAGGCTACTGTAGTTGTTAGCATAGGCTACTGTAGCTTCAGATTTATTAAGAAAATGTAATTATGTTTAAGAAAAATTAATTTGTACCCATTTGTAGTGTTAAAAACGTAATTGTACTCACCTTTATTTATGAGAGTTGAAATTGACTAGTATGTGTTTTACCCTTTGTTATTTTACTTGAACTATATAAATTATGATAGTAATTTTTATTTGCAAGCATGAGAACTTGATGGATTCAATTCTTTCAAGTGGTAAGCACGATGATATCTACATTTCTTTTTAAAATGTCGATTTCTAATTTCGTGCGCTCTCTCTTTTACCCTTTTTAAAGTTTTTGCTTAGTTGAATAGTTTCTGTAATTTACAAACACAACACTGGCATGTAGACTTGTGCTCGTCGTGGGAGCTTGAGAACCTTATTCTTTTTTATTTTTCTTGTGTCTAATTGGCTCAATTGATTTCTCATAGATTGACAAAAGTAATTATGATGGTATTTATTTTACCATAGTGTTATGGTTTACTATAGTACTGTTATGTTTTACTATAGTGCATTATATAATTGATTATCGTTTATACTATAGTCTTATCGATTATACGGTAATATAGTGGCTAAATTTGAATTTATATATAGTAGTAGTCAGTATAAGCTACTGTAGTTGTCAGCATAGGCTACTGTAGCGTCAGATGTATTAAGAAAAAGTAATTATGTTTAAGAAAAGTAATTTGTACCCATTTGTAGTGTTAACAAAGTAATTGTACTCACCTTTATTTATGAGAGTTGAAATTGACTAGTATGTGTTTTACCCTTTGTTATTATACTCGAACTATATAAATTATGAAAGTAATTTTTATTTGCAAGCATGGGAACTTGATGGATTCAATTCTTTCATGTGGTAAGCACGATGGTATCTGCATTTCTTTTTTAAATGTCGATATCTAATTTCATGCGCTCTCGATTTTACTTTTTTTTGTTTTTGCTTAGTTGAATAGTTTCTGTGATTTACAAACACAGCACTGACATGTAGACTTGTGCTTGTCGTGGGAGCTTGAGAACCTTGTTCTTTTTCATTTTTCTTGTGTCTAATTGGCTCAATTGATTTCTCATGGATTGACTAAATTTGTTGTTCAGTTTGAAATCATTTCATAATAATAATGTATTTTATTAAAATAGTTATTTTATATATGATGGAATTGATTTATTTGCAGCTTGAAATTGGATGGTCCTAACCTACTAATAAGGCAGTCGAGAGATTACTTAAATTTTAGATGCTTATGGTTGGGAGGTGAACTATATGATGTGTTTCCCCTACTAAATATGTTGTTTTTTATATGTTTCATCATACCATGTTGATATATACATGTTTAGGCTATTCCAATTGTACAGTATGTAAACATTCTTTTATGTTCAGTTATACTATAATTTGATTTAATTATACCACAGTGTCATGGTTTACAATAGTGCGTTATACAATTGATTAACGTTTGTACTATAGTCTTCTCGATTATACCGTACTGTAGTGGCTAAATTTTAATTTATATATCGTAGATGTCAGTATAGGCTACTGTAGTTGTCAGCATAGGCTACAGTAGCGTCAGATGTATTAAGAAAAAGTAATTATGTTTAAGAAATAGTAATTTGTACCCATTTGTAGTGTTAAAAAAGTAATTGTACTCACCTTTATTTATGAGAATTGAAATTGACAAGTGTTTTACTCTTCGTTATTTTATTCGAACTACATTAATTGTGAAAATAATTTTTATTTGCAAGCATGGGAACTTAATAGACTCTATGATCTGTTTCCTTTGCTCAATATGTTGGTTTTTATATGACTCATCATACCATGTTCATATATACATGTTTTGACTGTTACAATGGTACAGTATGTAAACATTCTTTTATGTTCAGTTATACTATAATTTGATTTTATTATACCAGGTTGTTATGGTTTACAATAGTGCATTATACAATTGTTTATCGTTTATACTATAGTCTTCTCGATTATACCGTACTGTAACGGATAAATTTAAATTTATATATTGTAGCTGTCAGTATAGGCTACTGTAGTTGTCAGCATAGGCTACTGTAGCGTAATATGTATTATTATGTTTAAGAAAAAGTAATTTGTACCCATTTGTTGTGTTAAAAATGTAATTGTACTCACCTTTATTTATGAGAGTTAAAATTGACTAGTATGTGTTTTACCTTTTGTTATTTTACTCGAACTATATAAATTATGAAAGCAATTTTTATTTGCAAGCATGGGAACTTGATGGATTCAATTCTATCATGTGGTAAGCACGATGGTATATGCATTTCTTTTAACTCTGTTTTACCTTTTTTTTTTTTTTTGCTTAGTTGAATAGTTTCTGTGATTTACAAGCACAACACTGGCATGTAGACTTGTGCTCGTCGTGGGAGCGTTCTTTTCCATTTTTCTTGTGTCTAATTGGCTCAATTGATTTCTCATAGACTGACAAAATTTGATGTTCAGTTTGAAATCATTCCATAGCAATAATGCATTTTATTAAAATAGTTGTTTACTATATGAAGGAATTGATTAATTTGCAGCTTGTAATTGGATGGTCCTAACCTACTAATAAGGCAGCCGAGAGATTACTTATATTTTAGATGCTTATGGTTGGGAGGTGAACTATATGATGTGTTTCCTTTGCTCAATATGTTGGTTTGTATATGACTCATCATACCATGTTCTAATATACATGTTTTGACTGTTCCAATGGTACAGTATGTAAACATTCTTTTATGTTCAGTTATACTATAATTTGATTTTATTATACCAGAGTGTTATGGTTTACTATAGTGTATTATACAATTGTTTATCGTTTATACTATAGTCTTCTTGATTATACCGTACTGTAGTCGATAAATTTAAATTTATATATTGTAGCTGTCAGTATAGGCTATTGTAGTTGTCAGCATAGGCTACTATAGCGTAATATGTATTAATAAAAAATAATTATGTTTAAGAAAAAGTAAGTTGTACCCATTTGTTGTGTTAAAAAAGTAATTGTACTCACCTTTATTTATTAGAGTTAAAATTGACTAGTATGTGTTTAACCTTTGTTATTTTACTCGAACTATATAAATTATGAAAGTAATTTTTATTTGCAAGCATGGGAACTTGATGGATACAATTCCTTCATGTGGTAAGCACGATGGTATATGCATTTCGTTTTAAAAAGTCAATTTCTAATTTCGTGCGCTCTCTCTTTTACTTTTTTTTTTATTTTTGCTTAGTTGAATAGTTTCTGTTATTTACAAACACAGCACTGGCATGTAGACTTGTGCTCGTCGTGGGAGCTTGAGAACCTTATTCTTTTTCATTTTTATTGTGTCTAATTGGCTCAATTGATTTCTCATAGATTGGCAAAATTTGATGTTCAGTTTGAAATCATTCCATAACAATAATGCATTTTATTAAAATAGTTGTTTTATATATGGTAGAATTTATTTATTTGCAGCTTGAAATTGGATGGTCCTAACCTAATAATAAGCCAGCCGAGAGATTACTTAAATTTTAGATGCTTATGGTTGGGAGGTGAACTATATGACGTGTTTCCACTGCTAAATATGTTGGTTTTTATATGACTCATCATACCATGTTGATATATACATGTTTAGGTTGCTCCAATAGTATAGTATGTAAACATTCTTTTATGTTCAGCTGTACTACAATTTGATTTGATTATACCATAGTGTTATGGTTTACTATAGTGCATTATACAATTGATTATCGTTTATACTACAATCTTCTCTATACTGTAGCGGCTAAATTTGAATTTATATATTGTAGTTGTCAATATAGGCTACTGTAGTTGTTAGCATAGGCTACTGTAGCGTCAGATGTATTAAGAAAATATAATTATGTTTAAGAAAAAGTAATTTGTACCCATTTGTATTGTTAAAAAAGTAATTGTACTCAACTTTATTTATGAGAGTTGAAATTGACTAGTATGTGTTTTACCCTTTATTATTTTACTCACCTAAATTTCTATACATTTCATTTCAGTGGAAGTCTTACTTTTAATTAATAATTTGGAAAACATCTTTTTAGAACGTGAACCCTCATGCTTGGACTAAAATACTTTTCTTTGAAAACCTTTTAGAACTAAATCAGAGTAACATATTTTTTAATAAATAAATCCTAAATTTAAAATACATAGCTCAATCAATACAATCATAAAAATCATGAAATATCATCTCATATATAATTAACAAAATTAACTTAGTACAATCATAGGAATCATAAAATATCACCACAAATATACATAACATGTTTCACATATAAAATCTAATCGAGATCCCATATAAATTCATTCTTATCTCTAAATAACAAACTCACTAAATTACTTCTTCACCCTTAATAAACTTGTACTTAATAAATCCTAATTTTCTCAATCCAATTTGAATTATAACACTTAATAACCAATTTATATTTCTCTCTCAAATTCACAATATTATTACTAATCACTTCTTAGATTATTGTTCTAGTGATCAATCGAGATTAACTAGCCACATATATTTCAAATTAGTAAGATTGCTCAACACTACTAAAAAGGCAGTCGAGAGATTACTTAAATTTTAGATGCTTATGGTTGTGAGGTGAACTATAAGATGTGTTTCCCCTGCTAAATACGTTGGTTTTTAATTGACTCATCATACCATGTTGATATATACATGTTTAGGTTGTTCCAATGGTATAGTATGTAAACATTCTTTTATGTTCAGTTACACTATAATTTGATTTGATTATACCATAGTGTTATGGTTTACTATAGTGCATTATACAATTAATTATCGTTTATACTATAGTTTTCTCTATTACACCGTACTGTAGCAGCTAAATTTGAATTTATATATTGTAGCTGTCAGTATAGGCTACTGTAGTTGTCAGCATTGGCTACTGTAGCGTCAGATGTATTAAGAAATCAATGAGGTATAAAAGCCCGAAAACAATATTCACAGACCAAGATTTGGCAATAGTAAATGCACTCGAAAATGTATGAAAATATATGTATTAGTTATTAGAGAAATTATACAATTTTAATTCTGAGATATATATATATATCTGCTCTTAGGGTATTATAATGTTCTTCTTTAGGTATACATATAATTT